>PVHP010001180.1:0-112424 GCA_004024765.1 Zapus hudsonius
GGGGGCAGCCTTTTCCTTCATTTTTGGAACTACCCCTGGATCTGTTATTTCAATAAATAACCTTCCTCCCCATCTTGTGCCTGGTTTGAAGATTCATCCCAGCAGCATGTGGCTGACTACAACAGTTGTTTCAGAGAATCAGATACTTCTCTTGATGTCACCAAACCATTCTTAGAGGACAGATTGTGACTCTTCCTTATAAATTGAAACTTATCCCATTGTAAAACATTTGTGTATAAGGTCACACCTGACTTAAACACATGATGCTACTAGCCAAGCATCTGTGATCCAAAAAATCAGAGTCTCAAAGGCTCCACACAGATTTTAGCACACTTTGAATATTGGGGATGTTCAACCCATAAAGTGTACAAAATGATTTTCAAATGTGAAACTCTACCATTCCCAATCTTTGGGACAAATCACATTGCACCTTTACAAAGTTTTGAGAAAGCCATCCCTGTGTCTGTGGAAATATCCAGAAATGGATCCGGTATATTTATAATGTGTCCCAACCTTGGCCACTTATTTACTAATGAGGCCAGTTGTATTTTCTTTGGCTCTAAGAGTCCTCACCTTAATAGTGAGAAAAGTATGTGCCCTTTGACCTTTGGGATTTCTTCTACACCAAGAGGCCATGAATCTGAAGGCTTCAGGGTTTTAGAAACATCACCAGGGCAAAGGTTTCCACTCCAATCCTGGGGGGGGGGGTGGACACTAGCTTTCACAGCACCGAATTTTACATTTTTTATTATGTGCTTCTCATTGTGCAGCTAAGCATGCATGTATCATTGGTTAATTAATGCTGCCAGCACGGAGGCCTGCTAAATGATTGTTTAGCCAAGAGTGGAATAAAACGCTACAATGCCTAGTACAGTATCATTATAGAACAGTAAATTAAAAATCTGATAATTTGATTGGAAGTCTCAGGTGAGGTTTTTGTATAAAAATGTTAACCTCAAGTAGCTATAAGCAGGTAAATGTTTTATTCATCCCACTGATACAAAATAAATGCTTATGATATAAATTACGTATAATTAATACTCATGGGATAAAAAAATGTATGCTAATAGGTTGTCAGTTAATTAAGTAAGGAATATGAGGTAAACAAAGGTGATTATAATTTATCTTGGGACCATAAACAGAAATCGTGCTTTAAATAATCTCCTTAAAAAATACATTATACAGCAAATTCTTCATTTCCATCCAGAGCAGCCGCCTAATGGTACCAAGCCACTGTTCAGTGGAGTTGTTAAATGAAGAACAGCTTGTGAGAGCAGGCCAGGCTGGGGACCCCCCCAAACACCCCCAGCAACTGGGATTTTAGCTACAATTGTCTTGTTGGAGCAGACCTGATCTCTTCAGAAGTATCCTATAAAATATTGGGCTTCTGGAAACCAGGGGCTTCATTAATAGTGAGGGAAAAAATAACCAAATAATAAGACATTTGCAAAAGTATGCACATAGTAAGAAATACTCTAAGGCTTTCTGGCTAATTAGGTCCTCTTGGAAACTGGTTAGTAGATGCTTGATGTGTCGATGGACAAAATCACCATGATGAATGACATGGACCTGGAATAGATATTATCAGTTTCTGAGTTCCTTTGACCATGTCGCTCATTCACTACTCGCTAATTCATTGGTTTATTTATCTGTTCACCAAGCCTCCATTGAACACTTATTCCGAGCTCAGCATGAAAGATGCAATGTGCCCTCAGTACCATTCTATAGCCTCTTCTCTCATATTGTCATTTGCATTAACACATTGCAACTGGATCTGCAGATGGACATGTTCAGCGCAGAGCTGGACATTGAAGTGCAGATGATGAAGAAATAAGTAATGTGAGTTATCTAAGTGCTGTGACAGACAGATCTCCAGGGATGCTGACCATTCAGCCATAGGAAGCATCAGCATCCAGCAAGGAAAGGAGCTCAGCTGACAGGGCAGAGACAAGTATGGAGAGGGTTAGCCAATGGGAAGGGAGATTCCAGAAAGACTGTGCCCTACCCTGGGTCATTGTTGCCAAGTGAACCAGTATTGAATGAAAAGTTTCCTGGCAAAGTGTGAGTGGAGGATGCAAGCTTGGTGTATTGTGACTCCCTATCATGAGATGAGCCACCTCTTGCTCATCAGCCAGGGTCCAGGTGAAACCACAGAAAGAATTGACAAGTTAAGCAAGAGTACTGCTCTCACGGTGAGTCTGACAACCTATGCCAGGGTGATGATGATAGGCACTGAGGACATTTAAAATGTATCAAAGCAGAAATCCAGAAGCTGCTAAAAGCTCAGCACTAAAGTACACTTATCACACATCCACCAAGGCTCAAGAAACATTGTGGAAGAGGGTGGAAAGACTGTAAGCGCTATAGAGTGGGAAAGAGTATCCAGAGGCGTTTATCCTCAACAATGACTGCTGATCTCACAATTCATAACCCATAACCCCGTGGTGAATACCAGTAACTCCACTGAGGAGGGCCTCAGTGGAATGGGGCCAGGGAGGAGGGGAATGGGACTTATACTTAACTTGTCCATATAAATTAAGAAAAAAGCAGAAAAAATGGGAACCACAGTAAGGAAGGCAATCCTGGAGAGCTCTGCTGGTTTGCCATGGTAAAAGAGATTTAGGAGGGGATAGTTCAGCAAGTCTTGCAGGTTCAAGGGTGCTCCCCTTGGCTAGAGAGAAAGAGAGAGGGAGGGAGGGAGGGAGCAAGAGAGAGAATGAGTGCTCCAGGGCTTCTTGCCACTGAAAACAAACTCCAGATGTATGTACCACTTTGTGCATCTGGCTTTTCATAGGTTCTGGGGAATTGAACCCAGGTAATCAATCTTTGGAAGCAAACACCTTTAACTGTTAAGCTATCTCCCCAGACCTCAATCTTTTTAATGTACATTTTAAAATCAAAGTATAAAATTCATAGGGAAAGGATACACAAATATTAACAGTAAGGTTCAAGGAGATTCTCCAATTGACCAAGCTGTATAACAAGCATTAAGTGGTTTCATCCTGTCTTCTTCTACTCCTTGCCTTCTAAGAATAGCACTATACTAACTTCAAAAAGTAGAGATTTTCTTGTTTTCTTTTTAAACTTTATCCAAGTGAAATTATCCAGTATGTATGCATTTATACCTCAGTTCTTATGTTTGAATTTATCAAAATATAGTTTTGTAGTTCATTTTCATTGCCTTCTAGTGTTGCATTTGTTTTAAAAAATTAGCATCTAAAAATTATTTGTGTGTGCTAATGTGGGCCTATGTATGTCACACCATTCATGTAGAAGTTAGAGGTCAGTCCTCTTCTCCCACTTTCTTTGAGACAGGGTCTCTCTTGTTTCTGCTGTGGGGAAGGCCAATCTAGCTAGCACATGAGTTTGGGGATTCTCCTGGCTCCTCCTTCCATTGCTGTAAATGCGCTGGGATTATAGATGTTTGTGCCACTTGTGTCTGGCTTTATGTGGGTACTGGAGATCAAACTTGGGTCGGCAGGCTTTTGAAAAAGTGCCTTTAACTGCTGAGCCATCTCCACAGCCTCTTGTGTTGCATTTCTGATTACATCATAGTTTTTCTCATTCTATTTTTAATAGATTGGGTTATTTTTAATATATAGTTATTCAAATATTCTTGCTGTGGATAGTCTTGGACAGACCTTTTTGTGCATACATATACATTTTTATTGGCAAACACATAGGTTGTTTGTATGCATGTATATAAATATATGTGTATATATGTGCACAGATAATGTGTGTGTGGAGAGAATATTATATAAGCAATAGAATGCAGTAGCTCAGTAGGGCAGTTGTGTAGTATTGTGGGGGTGGGATAATTAGGATAAAAGATGCATGTATGCTTATTTTTTAGCAGATGGTGTCAGTTTTCCAATGTTTTCCAATTACATTCAAGCATAGTTTAGCATATTCTCTTGAAAGTATCTAGGTTCCAGCTGTATCAACCACAACTCTTGGTTTTGTCTGTCTTTCAGTTATATGCTTTCTCTTACAGTGGTTTGAAGTTGGATGCATTTGATGATTAATGAGGTTGAGCAATTTTAACATGCGTTTGGCTCCTTGTTCCTTTTGGAGATACCTACACCAATCTTTCTCCTACTTGGGGATATCTGCCTTGATCTTTCTGATTTGTCAAAGTTTGTTACCTATTCTCAGTACAATGTTCTCAAACCCATGTCTCGAAGATACTCTTTCCTATTTTGTGGTTTGCCTTCCACTTCTTTTTGATGGAGTCCTTTGATATTTAGAGAACCTTAACTTTAATAAGCTTATTAATGACTTTTATGCTTTGTATGTTTTTGTGTTTTCTTTAAACTTTGCCTATCTCAATGTTATAACAATGACCTTATACATTTTATGTTAGGCCTTTATTGTTTAACTTTTTACATTTATTTCTATTTTCCTTGAGGCTTTAGTTTCTATGTATCATTTGAATTAGGGGTCAAAATTCACCTCCCATCCCATGGATATTTGATGGACCATTTATTATAAAAATGATTCTTTTCCCATAAGAAGACTTTAAACACAAAATTTCAACCTTAACAAAGCTTTTGAAAGGGTTGGAAGAGAAAAGGCCAGGGAGGCAAATGTTAAGTTCTCAGCTTGAAATACAGAGGCATGAATTGTCCAGGAGCTTGTGTGGAAGCTGCTAAGAAAGTTGATCCGACACCACACACACTCTTACCAATGTGTCCACCTGCATGTCCCTTTGTGACTGGGGACAACAACTTCTTCCCATTCGCTCTGACATACACCTAGAAGCCCATGGGCAGAGGAAGTCTAGGAAATGCATTTGTGTGTGTGTCTTGGGTAAGAAATTGAGTTTTTGAGTTGCATTTAATGATTCCCAGGGACTTCATCATGCTGACATGGATTAATTCCAATCTAGTTAATTTTGGTCCTTCACTCTGGCATTGTGCAAGGTCGAGTATAAAGTAGGAACTGGAAATGTCGTAGCTCATGGAGAGAGCACTTGTCTAGTGGGAGTGAGGCCCTGGGCTCCATCCCTAGTACCACTCAAAAGAATTGTAAAATAGGAAAGCTATTTTATGAGAGAAACTTCAAATATCATTGAAAGGGCTGTGCAGACAGCTGATGGCCTTTCACCAGGTGGGGCAGGTCCCAGGTCCAGAAGCATTCTCAAGAAACAGAGGAGCTCCTGGGTAGGCCTTGGATAGGTGCAATGCTGGAACTCAGGAGCAGATTGGACAAGCCCAGCAGAAGAGCAGCAGGTGTGTCCCAAATGTTAGCAGTACCTGAGAAATGTAAATGCAAGCTTTGTTTCCCTCTCTCTTGACTTTCTTGGGGAAAACCACAGGTGCTTTCATGGAAACAGATGGGAGTTGTAAACTGTTTTGTGTAACCAAAGCATTAGGCAGTGTTTGTGTGGCTTTGGCCGAGTTACTTCCTTTGGCTATGGTCTTTCTCTGCACTGTGTCCAGACCTATTCTTCCCTTGCCCCTCTGGCTTTCTGGGGTTCTTGAGTGTGATTTTCCTGTTCTTCACCCACAATTGCAAAAATGCTGCACCTCTGGCTCAGGCGTTAGGCATGGTGTTTGGATTGGTTTGATTTTCTTTGCAGGATTCTTTCCAGAGTCCTTGGACAATACAGTGGAGTGGTGGCAGGGAGAAGAATGGGCTCCGGGAGGGGGTCAGCCAATCTTAGCTTATTTCAAAGATCTCACGTGGACCCTAAGTGTCGGATCATGAGGAGGCTGGCAAAAGGGCCTGCTCCTCATGAGGTCTGGTTAATATTAGGAATTATTGCCTCAAACACTGCAGGTGTGGATCGACCTCTTTCAGTCCCAGTAAATGGGGCTGCAACTGCCTTTGACAGCCTCCAAGCTGCACAGTTCTCGCACCCAGGGCAGACAATGATGTGGGGGAGTTGCTGATTTTAGGATAGAAAATTACAATGCTTATCGAGTAAACAGCACCTGGAAGTTTACTAATGATTTTTACAATTAACAGCAGCAGTGTGGTCTGATTATTCATGCGTGCTTTCTATGAAAGAAAAGAAAGGAAGCAGATGTTGAAAAAAGTCACATGGCTTAGAGTGTACTGGGAGGGGGACATGGTGAGGAGAGGAAAAGCCTGGATGGGCTGGAGAAGGAGGAAGGACCAGTGAGATGGAGATGGCTTCCTGTGGTTTTCTTTAGGCTGTAATATGCAAATTGCTTACCCATTTCAGACCTCAAAACTAATCTTCAGATATGTTTAATATCTCATGACTCTTTTCAACATTCTGCACATTTGGAGGCCTTTGTAATTTTGCAGGCTGGGCAATTTTATAGGTGCATTAAGTATTCAGTAGAAACATATGATTGGGCATTTTTCTGTTTCCATCCTGAATATCATGTCACTCTGATGAGCATGCAGGATGCTGGCTGGATTCCTCTTAATCCCACCAGGTGGGCTTCTGGTTAATTTCAGAGGACTCCTGTTTCACAACCCTGAAACCATCTGTATTGTATCTTAAAGCTTGACGACGGATTCCATTTCTCTTCATTCTTCATTGATTTGCTTTTTAAATCCCTTGCTCAGTCCAAGGTAAATTCTATGTCTTTGTCTATTATTGAACTCATTTATTTTTCTACTGGAAAGATGAGAGAGCATTGTTACATAATGTTCTGAAGAATTTTATCGCCCCACACACATGCAACATATCATTTTTATCTTTTCATATTTGATTCTGGTTTTTTTGTCCACCAAAAGAAGCATTTAATATGGTTGAAATCATGGAAGAAATGTGATTTTCAGTTTGCTCTTGTTTAAAATTGAATAATACATAAAAAAACACTTTCCTACATCCATGCGAGTTTTCATATGTATCAAAAACTTTAGTGACTGACGCTATGGTATTTTTATTAAAATCAATTATTGATGGGAAATGCTGTGGTATTTGAGGTTACTAGTGAATGTCTGTGAGTACACTTTGGCTTCAGTTAAATTTTCCTTTAGGGAAGATTCCAAATGATGGCTTCACCTGGACACAGGGACAAGATGACCCTCAGGTGACTGGTTCCTTTTGACTCTGTTGCACTAGAAAGTACAGCTAGGCTACAGCATATGCTAAAGAAAACATGCCCTCCTCAGTGTTGGAGCACTGCTGAGTCACAGTGTATGTGTGCCTGGGGGGGGGAATGCACACACATGTGAACACTCGTGAGTGAAAATTCTCTCTATATCACAAGACACCTTGAAGTGCATCTCTGTGACTATTGTCCAAATTTTTTCTATTTTAGAATTTGAGGTGTCTCCTATATGTATCCAAGGACTTTTCTTTCATATTTCTCCTCTTATTCACCATTGGACTCCTAGCATTTCATTTCATTGAAGAACTGTATTGCATAGTAAGTTGTATGAGAGAATATATATGTAATCTTTTTTTTTCTTCCTCTGGTAGTGAGCATGAGGCAGGAACCTTAAAATACTTGATGGCTGAGCATGATGTGATTAACTTCTACATGGTGGGGAACAACATGGCTGAATTGTGAAACAAATCCTATGTTCTAAGCTTTGAACTTGGCAAACCACTTAATTTGTCTTACATTTTTGATCATATTAGTTTTGATAATCCTCCAGCTGAATGTAGTTGCTTAGGCCTATAATCCCAATACTCAGAAGATAGAGGCAGGAGGATTGTCATGCATTTGAGATCACCCTGGGCTATATGCAGTGCTAGACTTTGCCCCAAGATATTAATGGCAAGTAAATTTTAATAGTTTCTTTAATAGTCAGTGCGTTTCCCAAGTCATTTCCCAAGAATTTTGATTTATTGCCCCTCTAAGATTTTGCTAATATACTTAAGAAGGATTATCCCTCCCTTCTTACACCCTCTTCCTTATTCAATGCTACAAATGACCCCAGGAGATAATGTTGGCTATGTTTGAGTTTTCTCATCAACAAAGCCACATATTTTCACTGCTGTTTAGATCTGGGTGTAAATTGTTCTGTTTCTGATATTTAATCTTTTAATCAGGAATGGTAGATCATATTGTATCCTTAGTAGACCATTTGGTTTGTCATGTCCCTATACAGACCTTAAAATACCCTCTATTTGTTTTATTCTTACCACATTTGTGGATCTACATTAAATACAAAATACTGCAAGAAATTAGAGCCTTTCGTGTCCTATTTACTTCACAGAGTTTCAGCAGATGCTGTGGACAGGCTGGTGGCTCATGTCTACACTTACCTTAAACTCTTCTTTAAAAGCTGAGATATGTTAGATCATTGCTCACAGGGCCTAGCCCTGCGTTTGGGTCTTATCCCTAAAAACATCTTTTGGAGATTGCATGGATAAAAAAAGAGAAAAATATAAGATCATATGTGTTTGGGGGTTTGTCAATGGCTTGGTGTATAATGTGCTTGCTATGTGTCTCATGCTGCTGAGATGAACCTCCAAATTAGGCACAGTTCATAGGAGGAAGAAGGGATTTATTTACAGATCCATGCAAAAAGAGAAAAATCACAAGTATTATCTCTAAAAGCAAGCACACCCAACCAGCCAAACCACAGGAACTTCAGGCATCTCATCAGCAGCTCCTGGAACCATGTGCATTTCATGACCCACTCCACACATGCATTTTTCTTGTTTCCAATAGTAATACCAGGTATGCAAGACACAGTCATGTTGTTAATTCAGAGACAAAACAAATTGTGATCTTGAAGAGCAGGTTCCTTCCTTTCAGCTATCTCCTTCCAAAAGTTTGAACAGTCTATCATTCAGTCTTTACTGGGCAGAAACACCTCAGTTATCTCTCCATTGTTTCAATGTAGAGCAGTTGGACCGTCTTTAATCATGGTAATATCTCTTTATTAACAGCACCTTTAGCAATCAGTCTCAGTGCCAGTAAGTTAAACTTGCTTGAATTTTTCCAACATTAAATCTTAAACTTCTCAGTATCATATCATTAGCCAAGCAAATAAGTGCATTACTTAAATTCAACCTTGATGAAACTGTCTGGGCATGTGCAGTAGAATGCATCCAGTCCTTATTCCAGTAACACAGTTCCAAGAAAGATCTCTGCAGCCTCTCTGTCCCCTTAGAAAGTTTATAAGCCAAAACTCCAAATATAATTCTCTCTGGACTTAGCATTTTCAAACTCTCACCAGAATAGTACATGAAACTTGGATTACTGCTCTAGAGGGAGTCATCATTTGCAAATACCATATTCTCTGTCATTCTTCCTCCAGCACATATGTTTCAAAAGACCAAAATCCACATGATTAGATTCATCTTAGCAACTCTACCCCACTCCTCAGTACCAAAACTATTATAGACAGCTCACACTATTGGGATGAACCTCCAAAACAAGCACAGTTTATGAAAGCAAGAAGGGATTTATTTGAAGTTTACAGATCAGTGTAGAGAGAGAAAAGAACCACCACCAGCATCTCCAAAAGAAAGCACACTCAAGAAGCCAAACCACAGGAATTCCAGGCAGAACTCAGACTTCTCTCTGCATGCCTGTGACTAGAATTCCAAGTCCACTCCCAGTAACACTTTAGGGTAGACCCTAGGATCTGTACATAGTGATATCTCTTTCAAGTTACAAGCTTTAACAAAACTCCCGAATCTATTGGGAGACATTCATCCAAACTACCATACTATAAAAGCATGAGAACTGTGTTTGGCTTCCCAATACCCATGTAAAAAGTTGAGCATGTTGGTGTGCACCTGAAATTCCAGTTTGGGGAGGGGGAGATAAGAGTATTCCTGGGATTTGCTGGCTAGCTATTATATCTGAATTGGTGAGCTTTGGGTTTATTGAGAGACACTTGTCTTGAAGAGTGGAGAGGCATTGAGAAAGACACCTGATGTTGATCTCTGCATACATGTACAAACATATTCCCACATACTTATAAACATTCATTCATACATGTACACAAAAACATACAAATAAAATAAAATAAAATAAATAATAAATCAATATCCTACATGTCTTTAGCAATATGTGCTCAATGCATTTTAAAGAAATATCTTTAACTTTGGGACAACTAAATACCATTTGATTGCCTTCACTTTTGACCAGTTGATGGTAGATGGAGTTAAATGCCTTGAAAATTCTTGCAGTAACCCTAAAAATGTTTTCAGAACACCTGGACTTGTACTTAGCACAGAGATTTCAGTGATAATAGTTCTCTCTCTTTCTTAGGAGAAGAAGAGGGTGATCTAGATACAGAATGAACACCCAGGTATAGGGTTTGGACCCTGCCCATTATAAACTCAATAGAGTTCTGAAACCAACATCCCTGAAATTTCTAGTCACAGTGTGGGTCCTGGTGAATTATGCATTGAACTTTTCTATGGAGCATCCTAGTAAACATAGGGAAAGCCTTATCTTTGGACACTCAAAGGAGTTAACATCTGTATATTCAGAGTCACATTAATCCCTCTCTAAATGTCAAACTTTATATAAATATAAAGACTAGATGTTGGCTTCCAAGCTTCCTGGATATGGCAACTGGCTTCAGGTTTCTTCTGAAGGATGTGAAGACCTTTGCTGCTGGCATGAATTTCCATTCATATTTTCATTGTTCTGCAATCCCACAGGCTATTAATCTCAGTTCTTCCTGTAGAAAGATGGGTCAACTTCTTTTGGCAGTCTTTCAAAGTAGCAATCACATCCAAGTCTTCTGTCTGCAGTCAAATCATTCGATTTCATCATGTTATCAGGAACTCAGAGGCAGGAGGGACAGAGCAGAAATAATGATGGGATTTTTTCTAATTGGGTCACATGGCTGAGTTACCTCTGCTCCAATCTTAATCTGCTAATGGAGTCCAGGTATGACTAATAAAAATGTTGCTCCCTAATATTTTGAGCTGAAGAGATCAAGGAAAGAGAGAGTTGACTATGGGGTTTGGGCAGGGAAATGACAGAATGTATCTGTTCCTCAAACATATTCCAAACACAGCTGTCTATTCCCAAGGTATCATAACTCGGGCAGATCAGGACTTACTGCTATCTGTAAATGATGACTTTATCTAGTTTTCATACGGAAAACAAGTTGTTTTCACCTTAAGCAAAGCCAAGACATTGTGATGGAATATGTTCTAAGAAGATAGAGGCACAGTTTTACTGCACAGTGGCAAAAGAGACCCTTTGAAGGACCTAATGACGGCCAGCTTACAGGTTCCTCCAAACTCCCCCTGTTGTAGACAGCTTTATGTTGCTAGGATTAACTTTCAAACAGACACAGTATATGGGAAGAAGGGATGTATTTCAGCTTACAGATCCAGAAGGAATTTCCATCTATGATGGAAGAAGCTGGCTCCCTTATATCCAGACAGAGAGAAATGAAGAAGCAGCCAGCAAAAAACCAAAAGCAGCAAGCACAAACATGCAGCAAGCAGTACCCCAGAACTCACATTGCTCTCTTACACCTTTGGGCTGGACATCAGATCTGCTGCCAGTGACACCTTAGGGCTAGACTCCAGCAGCCACACCCAATGGCACTGCCTCCAGGCAGCTGGAGATCCAATTTATAAACTTTAGTAAAACACCCTAGTCTATAAGGGATGTACATTTCAACTACCATACCCCCCACACTAATTTGTGCCACATATCTCTGCCCAGATACTTTTACCTGGACATGCAGATCATGGCCTGAATTCTATCTTGATAATTCCAAAAAGATCAGGGGGGAGTTACCACAAAGAGAGGATATCATACAAATGCCTAAACTCTATTCCCAAGAGTCCATGGATGATATATGGAGGGTATGTGCATAAACTCCCTGATATAAAGCCTGAAAGAAAATTTGAGTAGAGGTCTCTTGGATTAAAAACAAAACGTCAGTGGTAGAAGTGGAAGGAGAGGAAAGTGGCCAGGAACAGAGAATCATTGCTCCCATGCAAGAGAAAGAAACTTAATTGAGCTTTGTTGTTTAGTTCTTCATCTATCAATTGCAGGAAGATCAGCTTATGTTGGCATCTTTGCCATCACCTGGAGGATATGGTTGACAAAGCAGCTGATAAAACAAGGACAATGAAGAAAGATTTCACAGTGAACTTCACGGTCACAGTAACAGCAATAGCTGAAGAGTCAAAACTAATAGCATTATGAGTAAGAAAATATAAAATAGATAGATGAATGGTAGATAGATGTATGATTAAGGGAGATGATAGAGATATAATATATAGCTAAAGAGATGAATGATAGATAATTTCAGAGGCATACAAGAGTATGCATATAAGAAAACAAATTTGTCCATAGAATATAAAGTTGTTGAAATAAATATTGTTGAAATAAAGTTGTTGACTTCAAAATGTTTTTATAGATGAATAAATAAATTCAATGTGGGGTTCAAATAAGTCTTACCGAATATATCCTAAAGTAATATGATTAGGAAATATGGTAAATTTGAAAGAGGCATTAAAATTTAATAATTGTTCCTTCGGAGAAATATAGGTAGAAAAAGTCATTGCAGATTAGACCGTATGTCATTATTTTCCACCTTCATGTGATATTTTTAACTGTATGTTCCCCAGTATTCATTTTGTCTATATAATTAAATGAACTTTACTTCTTTGATACAGAAATGAACAAGTATGTGGATAGATAGATATGTGTAAGAAGTTGGAAGTAACCACCAAGAAATACAAGTAGATCTATATTTCACAAATCTGCAACATTTTGATCACTCCTTCTAATGAACCATAGGAGAGAAACATGAATCACTCATACATGCACACACAAGGAATAACTATCACATCCTTCAGGTCAGCAGTCGAAAGGCTAAAATACCAGCTGGACTTCGGACAAGAATGACTCTGAACTATAGAGAAGATGCAAGTGAACAAAGTGGATTGGAAACTGGAAGCTATTGACAATTTAGCCTGTTATTAAAGAAATATATGTTAGAATTTTGATATCTGCCGAAAAATCTTTGAAATCCTATTGATAATACATATATTTCTGAAGACCAAAATGTATGCAAGAATATGTGTATTCAATACCAATTTATGTATTTACACACACAAATTTTTAGAAACATAGGTGAGTGACCATAAGAGAAAATGAAAAATTATTGAAATGCATTAATCTGTTGGTAGTTATGAGCTTGCAAACCTTCAGAATACAAATAAACTCAATCTATGGGAGCTTGTTTCATATGATTAAAACAATGGAGCATTCCTGGGACATATACAGACTTTGTAACATTGATTACAAAACTGGATGACATATCACAATCATAAATGTGACATTATATGATTCGAATATCAAAATCTGAAAATTCATAGACCCATTTCACCTTACCTATAGATTTAAAACCATAAAGAAATTATTTAATTGCTAATTTTATCAGAGTACTAAACATTGTAGATTATGACTAAGCAGTGTCCGTGAAAGTCTCAGTAGCACAAATAAAACAGTTGCAGTTTCTCACATAAAATAAGGCAGGAAAAAAGCCCCACATAATCTTAGTAGAAATGGATATTTTTAAAAGCACAATCTAGACTTCAATATCAGTGTATTATTTTTAAAATAAACATTGTTAGAAATGTGAAAATGGAAGATTTGGTTTTTGTTTTAGTTTGCTGGAAGTTGTTTACTAAATCCCTACATCCAGTATTACATTTAATAAAAAAAAAAATTATTCCCAGTCTCTTTTGGCACCTGACAATGAAAACGCCCACTGTATGTGTAAACATTCAACATTTGCTTGGTGGGTGCCAGTCAAATGAGTCAATTCATTAAGATAAAAATGCTTATGCAGATTAAAAGGAAAGAAAGTAAATTGTAATGATGAACAGGTAATGTAGTCATGGAAGCAGAAATTATCAAAGAGGGTTTATGTAACTAATGGTTTAATGAATTAATTGATCAACCATTATTGCTTCCCCAAAGGTTAAGGAGGCTACCAATAAGTAAAAATCATTAGCATTTTTTACAAACTTGGCATTTACCAACTAGAAATACTAGACAAAACAGCATCAGAGAACTAACAGCAATATCAGAACTGCATTCACCTGGAAGTCGGGGTGTAGTTCAGTGATTCTGAATTTGCCTTGGACACTCGAGCACTTTGGTCTGTGTGGTTCCTGAGGAACAATGAGCTATTATTATTATTATTATTATTATTATTATTATTATTAAGAATGAGAATAAATGGATGATTTGATCATGGGTGCTGAAGGAGCTCCGGTTCCCTTCTGCCTCCTGTTACTGCAGGAGTGTTAACTTTCACTGTAGATGCAATGCAGACAGAAAGAAGAAAGGATACACAGTACAGGTAGAACACAGCAGGGCTTGGGACTCAGAGAGTCTGTACTTCTCTTGGATAAATGCTGCCTGGATCACCCTAGCCTGTACTTAATTTCCAGATCTGAAAGAAGGATTTTGACCACCTTTTGCCAGGAACCTCATTTCATTCCTTCAGTAATGAATTTTCAAATGTTTTCACGTTGCCATTTTCACTGTTGTTACCCCTGGGATAAGTTAATTATACAATAACTTGGTTTTATTCAAATCTATCTATCAATTCAATTTGAAGTGAAATCCCAGTAGTAGGTCTGGGGAAGTTGGCAAACTCATTCAAAACATATTCAGTACTTAAGAAATCTTAGAAACAAAGAGAGGAGATGGTAGAGTAGCTACTGGATAATAAGGCAGATTTCCATACAATTGTAATGAAAACAGAATTTTGGAACAAGAGTTGATAAATAGAGCCAGGAACACACCAAGAAACCCCATATGATATACTATGTAGTTGGAACCTGAATAAGAGTGGTGTTTATGAGCAGTGAAATCAGAGCCATGTTGGTCCTCAACAGTGTATCTTCTCCTGGGATTTCAGTAAAACTACATTTCTCAGCCTCCATTACAGTTAGAAGTGAACTCAACTAAATTATGGCCAATGGAACATAAGAGTAAGAGGTATCTAACAGCCCCGGGACTTCTTTTCCTTCAAGCCCTCTCTTCTCTTGTGTTCCAAGTTTTCAGATGCCATGGCCACAAGGTGAAGAAGAGCTACGTGATTTCAGGATCTTCTATGATAAAGAAAAGAAACGTCATTATGGCATGCCATGTAGACTTGGTGCTGATTAAGTTCCCTAACTCTTAAAGGGATGCCAAGGCAATTGATGTATCTCGTATTGCCTAAAAACAACACACTATCATCAGTCCATTCATTTATTTTTCATGTAGAGGAAAACTATCAAAGAATTTTCTGAGAAGTTTATGAACTCCTGTGGGCAAAGATGTTGTGGTATAATCGATTGTACCACACTCACACACACACACACACACACACACACACACACACACACACACACAAAACCACTTGCATGAATCACAGTCCCTATGGAGATTTGATCAGGCTCCATCTTTCTGCTCTGTCTGAGATGCTTCATGCTCAGAGATGCCCTAAGATTCTACAGCATGAATATCTCATTATCCCATAGAACTAAGGAAAGGCTACTTCTTGCCATTTATTGGGCTGCTTTTGAATGGGTCAAGTTCAGGTGGATTCATACACACTTTGTGTGTAGATTTAAAGCCATCAATTGCATTTCCTAAACTATCTTCATTATGCCTTTTCTCTCCCTCTTATTTTGCACATTCCTCAAGGTTGGTTAGCACATGGACATCTAAATAGCCTCACATACACTGGAACAATGTAATGTACCGTGGAACCGGACTGGCCTAATCTCTCCTCTTGCTAACCCCAGCTATTCAGAGAAAATGAAGAAAAGATTTTAATTAACCAAATTGCTCTTGGAAAACCACACACCCCACTGCCTGCCAGAACTGTCATAGCTAAACTATTTCAGGGTTTATTTCAAACAAACAAGGCTGATTAAAAGAGACCAAGGTGACACAATTGCCATTGTTTCCTTCACAACCAGGAATGCTTTCCCTCCTTCTCAGAGAATCCACGAGCCCTTTCAGTTCCCTGGCTGTTAGCTGCTTCTCTCTCTCTCTGAGATCCCAACTGGACTGGCAGGAACTTCAGGTGGCTGCAGGAAAGTTGTAGCTTGACCATGTGTGCTCCAGTCCCACTGACTGGAGGTCTGTCCCTCCTCCTGTCAAAGGACAGGCAGGGCTGAAGGAGAGATGGCAGTTCAAGCCATTGTGATCTCTAAAAACCAATTAGGCTGGGCATGGTGGCACAAGCCTTTAATCCCAGCACTCAGGAGTCAGAGATAGGAGGATCACCAAGAGTGGGTGTGGAGATTACCTGCCCAGCTCTGTTCCAAACACCACAGATTGGTGAGCATTTTAGAACAGGTATATCCTAGAAACCCTGATCATTCTCTTCCTTTCCCTTTCCTATTCATGCTACAGATACATGCGTGGCATGGACTTACCAGTCTCTCTGGGATACCTCTGATTGATACACACAGTCCTGGGTTTGGAGACAGCCACCTCTCACCTGGCATCATTCCTGATCTGCACGTTCAAGCTTCAATGATTTTCTGATGAGAAGCTTCCCTGACCATGGGAGAGACGTGGGTTCTGCCCTACCTAAATCTTCCAGCGTTTGTCCATACTACTTAGGGAGTCCTCATCTGCCTCCCCATCTCCAGTGCACATGAGATTCCTCAGATTCCGCCCCCAGCCTCAGCCACACTGACTTGTGGCCCTATTCTGATACCAGTGAGGCATGGTTTCTTGTGGGGCTTGAGTGTCCTGATGTGGGATTCCTTGCTTCTGGTCTCTATGAGGGTGAGAAGGGAGTTCGCAGACTGGCTCATGTGTATGCCCCTGCTCTCTTCCCCTTCAACACGCTTGTCCCCAGGCACCAGCCATAGAAAGAAGCATCAAGAGTCAGCATGTAAGGCTATGGAGATAGTTTCGTGGACAAAGTGCTCGCCATGCAAGCATGAGGACCTGTTTGGATCCCCAATACATTAAGTTCCAGATGTGGTAGTATTTACCTGTAATCTCAGCACTGGCAAGGCAGAGACAAGCAGATCCCTCAGGCTTACTGACTAGCTAGTCTAGATGAATTGATGAGCTCCCTGTTCAATGAGAGACTATGTCTCAAAAATAAGGCAGAGAGGGATGGAAGACACCTGATGCTAACCTGTGACTTCCACATGCATGCATGCACATATGTGTGAGCCCTCACATGCATGTGAACACACATACATGCACGTATGCCATACACACACACTTGCCCCCCAAGTCAGCATGTAATACTTTGTATCAGTTACTTTCTTATTGTTGGGATGGACAAATGTATGACCAGAAACAACTTAGGAAATGAAAGAATTTATTTTATCTTACAGGTCCAGAGGATAGAGTACATTGTGGTTGGAAACTATGAATGGAGCAGAAGGGCAGCATCCTATCTTCAGGGTGGAAGGAAAGAGGGAAAGAGAGAGAGAGGGGAGAGAGAGAGAGAGAGAGAGAGAGAGAGAGAGAGAGAGAGAGAGAGAGAGAGAGAGAGAACAAACCCCTCAGGTTCTGCTCCAATGTACACATTTACTCTAGGTAGGAGGGTTCTACCCACAAAAGGTTTCTAAATGCCACCACTTTGTTGGGGACCAAGTATTCCAACACATGAGTCTACGGTGGGGGCAGTACATTCAAACCACCACACCCTCCTTGGTGCCTCACTATTCAGGACTACCTTTCTGCTTTGGAGGCAGCCAAGTTCCCCTTGACCTGGAGAACACCAGCCTGTATAAGTCATGCTCTTTCTTGCCAAGGAACTCAAATGGTGACATCACGATTTCAGTACGTTTTCAAACATCATCTTTGAAAGGTAGCCTCCTCTGCCCTGACACTCAAGGGCAGGTAAAGACTTGCTGTTTTCCTTGTATTCTGAATTCACTCTGAAGTGCCTGGAGCCTGTAGGCTACAGAAAGTAGTGCCTTTCACTCCTGCAAGTGACTGATAGGAACCCAACAATTTCGTGATTTCAACTAATAGAAGCCTTATGAAGGCAGTGATTCCAGTTCAGCTCCACAAATCTCCCTCCAAAAATAAAACCTTCTATTCCGTGGGCTGCAGATGCACCTCTATATAAAAGGACCCACAACACAGACCTTTCTACCTCAGCCTCATGAGGTGGTGGTGAACACAACACAAAGAAAAATGAAGTTGAAGGAATTGTTTAATGATCTATAGCTTCCCTGTGAGTAGACTAACAGACAGTCCCTGGCCTATTTAAACAAGTTGTATTATTGTTTCATCTTTGTATTAAGCTAGAAATAAAGGGGGAAAGGCTGAGATTTTTGGAGGAAAAGCAATTTTGTGGCACCTACATTTCATATTTACCCACAGTGCTACAAGCCCACTCCCCTGCTTTTTAAATAGGGAATATTGGAGAATAATAAGCCACAAACACATTTATATTCTGTCTGGCAATGGTGTTTTCAAATTCTGCACTTGAGAAGGGTATTGTTATACCATTCATCCTTTCTTAGAAGTTTTATTGTTTTACTAAAGTCATTACTCCGTTACATTAGAAAAACCAAGCACTAATTTTATTTAAACAGAAGCCTAAAGTCTTTATCAATGACATTTAACAAAATAGCACTTGAGATTGTTTATGCACCATTCTAAAGCTAGAAACTTCTTTGAATGACTTTTTCCCATCTTCCTCAAAATCTCCAAGATTGTGTTTAAATATACCCACTTAAAAGCACAGACACATGGGTGTGTGTCACACACACACACACACACACACACACACACACACACAAGTAGACTAAGGAAAGAAAGCCTGTGCCTTAACTTTCTGATTCCTAAATCTCCACAGGAATAATTCTTAATTCCTCAATTTATAGTGTGCCTGAGATACCCAAGAATGAACTAAAGTTAAGTTTTGGGGTGCAACCCCCCAGAGAGAGACTTCGAGCTGGTAATCCACCCAGTGTGGCTCAGGGGCAATGCTCTGCAGGTTCAAGGCTGTCCAATGTCTCTGCTCACTCTGGCAGAGCCAAACACCTGCATGTGTTTCTGCCTCACCAGTTCCCAGCTCCTCCCACTGGCTTCTTAGCCTGGACACTAGATATCTCATCATCCTCTGCCTCTGGACCACACCCTCCCTACTCTTCAGGACGCTTTGGCAATCAGTGCTTCACACTTCTGCCTTTTCCTCCACTTGCCCCTCTAAGAGGCTCCTTGGTTCTCGACTTAGTCTTAAAGGAGTTGAGGTCCTCTGCAGACCTGATAACCTGTCATGTGAGACACAGCCATTATTTTCCTTGTGAGAATATTGGCTGAATTCCCTGCTGCTGGGGTGGCCCAGCCCATCTTCAAGCTTGGGCTGGACTGATCAGGTGCTTGGTGAGTCTTAGTGCCCTATGGACTTGGGCACATCCCTCTGCCCAGCTGTGGCTACCCAGCCTCATTTGTAAGTCACCCAGTTCATGCTTTCATGACCTTTGGTTTAGTTTGCATCTTATATTAAAGGAGCATAGCTCCTGATACTCGTGAACCAACAAGTGAATCAATGTGTTAGCTCGAGTCAAAAATAGCTCGGCTCATTTATGCAGAGGAACTAATGATTCCCTCTCAGCTAAAGCTGAAGCTCGATTGAGAAGCCAGTTCCTTGAATGTCCAGAGAGGCAGCAGATTTGTGCCATCATCCTGAACTGAGTGCTTTCTACAGCCACAGGCTTCAGCTTGTCCCAGAGGACACATATGAGTCATGCAACAGTGGAACTTTTCTGAACATGCAATGTCTGAAGCTTAATTCAAAAGCAAATCCATCACCAATTGCAGATGTTTCTGGTAGCACTGGCCCATGTTCAATACGCACTGGTTCTGAACAGACAGCACCTACTCACTGTGCATACCTCCACACCCCCAATAGCAGTGGACCCTCACATAAATGCCTCAGCTCAGATTTGGTGCTATTGTATGTTTTCAATTGCAATGTTTTATTTGCTTTGTATACAAAGCTTTCTGCTTTTATAGAAACATCATGGTTTATTTATGGAAAAACAAAGCTTTTTATCATAATCTTTATTCTTATATTATTTCTGAGGACATAATTATCAAATTAGTATACACTTGGATTTTATTGTATTAGACAAGTACATTCACCTCATATGTCTGCCTATATTTTCAATTAATGGTATATATATATATATATATATATATATATATATATATATATATATATATATATTCTGATATATATCATCTGATATATATATATATTCTGGTAATATATATTCTGGTGTATATATATATTCTGATATATATTTATATATATGAATGTCATGTAAAAATTTCTTTGGTGCAAAAGGTCACAAGCGGAGAAGGCTTAAGCAGCTCTGATACTGAGGCAAGTGAAGAGAGTGGGTTCCTATGCTGTTGTCAGGGGTTGGTAGAACCATAGAGATGGGCCTAGGGAAAGAAATTCAGTCACTTGGAGCGTGATCTGAAGGGGACAACACAACCCTCTGCACCTCTCTCTGTTCTATATTCTGGTTTTGTGGCTCCATGTGGTCATACTATGATGTTCCCATGATGGCCCAATATGATGTGGCCAATCACCCATGGACTGAAACTTCAAAAACTGTGAACCCATTTCTCTTGATAAGTTATCTCAGGAATGTGTTATGGTGATGGAAAACTGACCAAATTGTAGGCTTTTCTCTTTAACTGGAGATGGAGTTAAATGAGCTCTTTCAGCCACCAAAACTCTGCACATCTGGGTGAATAAATGGCCCAGTCCTGCCACAACAATGAGGCTCCTGGCTGTGGCAATAGGAACTTGCTCACATCTGGAAAGTCCAAGAAGCAGATAAATACTGGTGCTCAACTGGCTTTTTACTTTTTGCCCTTTTAATTAAGTCCAGGACCCAGTCCATGGATGGTGCCACCCACTTCTTTGTGTCTGAGGCTTAGCTAACAGAAGGGAGCCAGGCAATAGCAGAGATATACAATTTATGTGCAACCATTACCTAGTTGCAAGGGAATGTTTGAAGAAAGGGAGACGTAACTTCTCTTTTTGTCTAAATAATTTATGTTTCAGGAGGCCTTATTATTGGAGGAAGCTGGTGGGAACTTGCTGAACAAATGGTGTGTTTTTCAAGGTAGCTAACTCTAAATTAGAATTATTACTAATTAAGAACATGTGAATAAATTTGAATGCCTAAGTGTGTGTGAAACGTTCTGTATTTATTATCCTCCTGGTCTCAGACTAATAGACTCCTCAACCTTACCTCAGCTCTGTTCGGGGGTTATCTAATGGAGGAGGAGGCGGCAGAGGAATTGAGGAGAGAAGATGTGCAATTAATTAAAAGGGTATTAGTTCTTAAACCCAATTAAAATCAAGTAAAAATAGGAATTTGACAGGTGTTTGGCCAGAAAGAGCATATTAAACAGTTTTCAACCCTTAGGGAAAGAATGGAGAAGCTCACAGAAGCATTCAGAGGACATTCCCACACCTGTTGCAGCCCACCACACCTTCTAGCCAGAGTCATACATTCTCCACTCTGCATAGCTAGATCCAACCTACCCACCACATGTCATCATAAAGTTGTTTAGACTATCTGGTTAGAGTTCTGCATCACATTGAACCAAGCGCTTGGCTGTCATTTCATGTCATTTGATGGGTAAAAATCAATGTTTTTACTCAACTTCCACTCAAATGGGAACTTCCTGAGGGCAGGCTTTCCCCTTCTCCATCTGTTTGCTCTGCTTTGCATAGTGCTGGTATAAAACACACACTTAGCCAGTACGCTTCCACCAATGAGTCTTGGAGGAAATGGGCTTCTCTTTAACGATCTACTCACGGGGTTGGAATGGTGAGAGTAGAGAAGTGTGGTTTTCACTACCCATGGGCTTTTCGAGTGGAAGAAAAGGAATTTCCCTTTGTGACATCAACTGTGAAACCCAGTGACACATACTCAGACTGTGGTGACTTAGTCTTACACTAGGGTTACAAGGTGCTTCCAAGCTGAAGTTTGTATTAGTTTCTTGGAGCTTTCTGCCACAAATTACCATATATGAATAACTTGAAACAACTATAACTTGTCTCTCAGTTGTAGAGACTAGATATGACATGGAGGTTTGAGCAGGGCCATGTTTGTCTGAAGGCTGTGATGCAGAATCCTTCCTGGACGGTCATGGTTTGATCCAGGTGTCCCCACAAATGAATGTGTTCTGATTGATTGATCCTCAGCTGATGGCAGTTTGGGTTTTACAACCTCGCTAGAGTTGTGTTGTTGGGGGTCGGCTTATGGGGTTATAAGCCAGCTTCCCCTTGCTAGTGTTTGGCACACCTTCCTGCCGCTGTTTCCAGTGCTGTGGCAGAGGTGATGTCCACCCCTCTGCTCATGCTATCATTTTCCCTGCCAGATGGAGTCACCCCTCGAGTCCGTAAGCCAAATAAACCCATTCCTCCACAAGCCGCTTTTCTTTGGGTTCTTTCTGCGCAGCAACTAGAATGCTGACAGCAACATGGCCCCATCTGGCTTTCGGTAGTATCCACTAGTTCTCCTTGAAATCCACTCATCTTCATCATTTCAGGCCAATCTCCCCTGTGCCTGTCTCTGAGTCTTTCCTCTTCTTCCAAGGATGTCAGCCATGCTGGATTTTGGACTCACATTACTTTGTAAGACCTCATCTTAGCTCAATTACTTCTACAAATGAAGCCACATTCACAGCTTAGAACTTTACCACATCAATTTCAACCCACAGAACATTTTTATAGGGCTGCTTAGAGGAGTTCTAACTTTGGGAGTCTGTCTTCAAGGAAGCCAGATGCCATTTATTACCACCCAACTTTTCTCTAATTATCTTTTCGATTTCTCCCTATCCATTTCCTAAGGTCAAGTATAAAACACATACCAGGATAGTTTTAAATGTAGTTTAGGCATGACAATGTCTACTTAAGAGGGGTTGTCAAACAAGAAACCAAACAGGTTGGCAAGAATTTCATTAATGTATGATAAAGGTAGTAATTACAAGAAGGTGGGGGATGAATTTCACAAAGTTCTCCTTTAGCTTCCTATGTTTCTGAGGATAACATAAATTATCACCTTGTTCACATTTTACTCATTCCTTATTTGTAGAAACATTTTATTCTATACATTCATATATATATATACATATATATATATATATATGTTCATCATATGTTTTTGGTATTTTCTAATGTCAACTGCTCATTCCAAAACTCCTTAGGAAACGTTTGTCATGCACTGTTTTAGAGACTGGAAAAAATAATATCGTCAGTTGCACCAAAGTAGTTGAAGTATACTCACAATTTAAACTTAAAAAGTGAAAAGAAAATGTCTCCCTCATTATTAGAGTTTGGACATCGAGGCACTTAGGACTCTAGTGAGTTTGATGAAGCCAGAGCATCTGCAGTCTCTCACTTGGTGACAGATGCATCTGAACTTCTCCAGCCTGCACTGGTCCTTTTATAGTACTAACCACACTGCTTGGTTGCTATTTTGAGTTATTCACTTTTTCCACTCGTCTGAAAGTTCCTGGCACATAGTTACTTTTCCAAAGTGACTAGAAGAATGGGAAGTTGGGAGATATAAACTACTGTATGAAATGATAAACTTGGATCAAGTGCTTTGACATCTATAAAGGGCATCAGCTGTTGGTACCTGTTTTCTTCAGGAAATGACCTATGTAGAGTCAGAGACTGATGTGGGCTCTATGACTCAGGACGAGGAATGAGGTAGAAAGACCATGCAAGAAGCACGTTGTCCATAGCTAACTGTGCCAATAACCACATTTGCCTGAGTATGTTCATAGAAAGCGTGTAATTTTATATATCCCAATGAGTGAGTTATTCAAAGAGCTAGAATTTATACCTAGATTATCTTTTACTTGGATTAGACAACTATAGTTTATTGAGAGCAACATGATTATAGTCTAAGGTCATTTAGATTCTGCTATAGAGACAGTGTTGGGTTATCTTAGACAGATGATACTGGGAGCCATTGTCAGGAAAGACATTGACATTGTCAAGAAAGGGTTGGAGAGATGGTTCAGTGGTTAAGGCATTTGCCCGCAATGCCTGACAATCTGGGTTTGATTCCCCAGTACCCATCTAGACATACAAAGTGGTGCATGCATCTGGAATTTGTTTGCAACTAGAGGCCCTGACGCACCCATTCTCCCCCCCCCCCACTCCCTCTCTCTTTCTCCCTCCTTGCAGGTAAATAAATAAATAAATAAATTCCAAAAAAGGCTAAAATGGCTTTGCTGTCCCCAAGATGGTAGGTGTACTAGCCTAGTTTGTAGGTCCAATGCCTACACAACTCCATCAGACATCATGGGAAGATGCCCTGCTGTGTCTATAAGGAAGGCCAAGGGCTTCTAGAGCAGCTTTACTCTTCCTGGTGGCTTCTTGCAGAAATGTTATTAAATGTCCTGGGGCTTTCAGGATCTGTAAAAACTGAGGAGTGAGCAATTGAATGTGAGGTGAATGCATTTGAGAAACGTGTATATGGGCAACAATCACACCCCACTTGACAACCTCATCAGTGCCATCTCTGCTCCATGTCCTCATAGATGTCCACCGAGTGACATTGATTGTGGAATGCAACATCTGAGGGCAGGGGTTCAAGGAAGAGAGACAAAGAGCCTGAACTCCAACAGTGCATGAAGTATGGAAGGATCACTTTGTTTAGATTTCAAAAGGAGCATGAAGTTTTATGTTTATAAAAAGGAGAAGGTTTTATAAAAAGTTTTAAAGATATTTTTTATTTATTTACATATTTGTAAACAAAGATGAGAGAGAAAAAGAGAGAGAGGAGAGAAAGAGGGAAGGAGAGAGGGAGGGAGGGAGAGAGAGAGAGGGAGACTGCACCAGGGACTCTAGACACTGAAATCAGACTTCAGACACATGTGCCACTTTGTGCATATGGCCTTACATGGGGACTGGGGAATCGAACCCAGATCATTAGGCTTTGCAGGCAAGTGCCTTAACAGCTGAGCCATCTCTCCAGCCCCCAAAAGGTTTTATTTGTGATTTACACAAAATTAAAGATGTGGGCTGGAGAGATGGCTCAGAGGTTAATGCACTTGCCTCCAGTGCCTAAGGCCCTGGGTTCAATTCCCCAGTACCCACATAAACCAGACCTACAAGGTCCTGGTGCTCTCTCTCTCTCTCTCTCTCTCTCTCTCTCTCTCTCTCTCTCTCTCTCTCTGTATCTCTGTATCCCTCTGCTTAAAAATGAATAAATAAAATATTTTAAAAATTAAAAATGTTATGAATAAACCATATAGAAACCAACTTCTTTATTAGTTAACTAAAAGTTATAATATTGAAAGTGTGGAAGTTCGTCTGAGCAGAAGTGCCCTGCTGGGGTAGAGAAGGCTTTTTCCATGAGTCCATAGGCTGTTGTAGATAAATACAACAGCCACGGATAGGTTACCCCTTTTCCTAGTGACCTGTTGGTCAGGAAGGCCCATAGGCCCCCAAGACAATGAGGGCTATTGCTATTGTACTTGGTTGGCCACCAGAAGTAGATGTTAAGGCGCATTTGGTAAAGACACAACATGCTACAGTAACAGTGTGTTGAGAAATCAATCTGGACCTGAGCTGGAAGACATATCTGTACTGGTAGTTGTCATAGTGCTGGCTGTGAGGAGTTCAAAGTCACCAACAGTCTTAACAAGCAGTGGATCCTGCTAGCTACACAGCCAGCCAGCCAGGCAAGACATGTCCACAGGAGCAATCCATGATGCATATGTTATGGGGAAAACCAACTGATCTCTGGGTGGATTTGAAGCCTGCTCAGTGTGGGGGAGTTCATGCCAGGTACTAAGAACTGAGTCCAAAGCCTATGGCTTGGAAAGAGGCCCTAGAGAGAAGCCACATCTCTTGGGCCAAATGGAGGCCTTATGCCCATCAAAAAGCCTTCTGACCACGTGTTTATGATCGTTGATTAATGCCATCTCCTTTTGGTTAGAGAAACTTCTTTTTATGTATGACAGTGAATACTGAGGATGCCAAGACTCAACAAGATGTCAAGAAGAAGAGAAAGCCCAGTGATTATTCCTGGATGGTTCACCTCTATCACAGCTGCTAGGGCTCGTGGAACATTGCAAACTTTCCTTTCCTGGTGGAGAGAATATTATTGCTGCTCCCACTGTTAGCCAGAGAAACTTCTCTGTGGAGATGTTGGGACACTCTGAGGAGACTTAATAACTTATCAGATCTGTCAAGAGGTCATCACTAAACAAGACATCTCTATCATGTCTTTCAAGGCTTGGGGAACATTGTGGAAAAGGGGGCAGAAAGAATATGAGAACCACAGAGTGGGAAGAAGTACTGGGGGCACTGTCTTCATGACATGAATGAACTCACTCGTGCCTTTGGGACCTCAGGGCGTTGTCAGTACTTCCACAAAGCCTGCACTGTTCCAAGCCCATCAACATTGTGACACGGAGGATGCAGAAGGAATGGGACAGCTAAACAGAGAAAGGACTACTTGTAAAGGAAAGGGGGGTCCTCAGTGGAGGGGGTCAGCAATGCGATGGAATATGATCAAATTACTGTATGTTTATATAGTAAACTTCTAAAAATATTAAAAAATGATTTGTGTAGGAAAGACAAGACTCAAACAGGGTAAATGTTTGGATTCTATGCAAACTGTAAAGCCAATGTGTTCATCTCTGGTTTCCCCTCACATCCCAGGGCTGATGTGAGAATTAATCCAGCCACAGGACACTTCAGTGTGAGCACAGTTTATTAAGCACATGGTTTATAAGTGTCCTGGAGAGTGCTCTTTGTGTACAATTAGCAGCCCTCACAAAACTCTAGTGGAATTTATAGATGAGGAGATGGGTTCTCACTAAGGTTCAGTAACTTTTCCCAAATCACATAACCTATAAATAAGTGAGTGATAGATCACATCAGTTCTCTGTCTCTAAAATACACATTTTAAAATTTCTCCTGTTACTTTAATTTCCTAAGTTCCTGGGACCTGTCTGAGATTCATCTGAGGGAAGTGTCCAAGCTATGTGCAAAAGAGAGAGTAATACTGAATTTGTTGTGATTTACACACACACATTCCTGTACTTACACAAAAATGCACACATATGGTACTCATGTACATGCATTTATGTGCTTATATATACACATATTCACACACATACATATGATTTTATACACACACAGAGACACATGATGGGCAGTGTCTTGGCATTCGGAAATTCCAGTGTCAATAAAAACAACCTCTGCTCATTTATCCCCACTCTGTGGACTATGTCCAATGCTCCATAATCCATGACAATCCTGGCGAGTGACATCCCCTACTCTAAATAGCTGGTCCCTAAAGGGAAGAGGTGATAGCAAATCAAATTCTCATACAGAAATACATGCAGTTATAATGGATATGACTGTGAGGTCAACACAGCAGAGAACCTGTAAGAAAGGACGATAAAGGAATGTTACCTAGTCCAGGGAAATCACCCAAGTTTTCTGAAAAGTAATTGGTTGAATTTATCTTGAATTTCAAAAGAGAGGAATGAGCTCCCTGTGGTAGGCAGAATAAATGAATGGATAGTGTGTGTGTGTGTGTGTATGTGTGTGTGTATGTGTGTGTGTGTGTCTGTCTGTCTGTCTGTGCATGCTCAATCTTGTGCATGTAAATTGCATGCACAAGTGTATTCAGAAGCCAATACCCCACATGTAGGCATGTTCTCCTCTACTGCTTACTGACCTGCTTCATTGAAGCAGTCAGTGTCTGTCATTTATCCAGTCTTTTTGATGAGACTGGCTGACCAGTGAGCCCCAGTAGAGGCTCTCCCCCCATAGAACTTGTATTATAGTTAAGTGTGTGGCCATTCCCAGCTGTTTATGTAAGACTCAAACCTGAACCTTCATGCTTGCACCTCAAGAGCTTTTACCCTCTGGGCCATCTTGGGCCCCAGTCCAAATGCTCAATTAAGTTGTTAACACCTGAACACATATATATCCGGTACTTGCTTGTTTGTTCATCCATTCTGGTGGCAGGTGTCACCTAGCATGCCCTCAAAGATTGCATGGGCAGCCTTCTCCTGGCCTTATATGGGTATGGGGACAAATGACACACCAGTATTAGCAGATGCACTGTCATGCAGAGAGCAAGAGGGTTTCCCAAAGGAAAGGGAGAAAGTGATATGAGTGAAGGAATGGAGGCAGGTTTGGGGTTTGATTGTGGGTAGGAGTTAGGATGAAGACAGGGCACCCCAGGCAGTCTCTCACAGAGTTGCAATGCTCCTTTGCAGGTTCTCATCCGGTTTCCCAGACACAGGGCAGAAACAACAGAGGAGGGGCAGGACTTGAAAGCTGCCATCCCTGAGTGGTTTTTACCCTTCCAGTTTGATGTGTCAAAACACTAGTGAATTATGACAAGAGTAGAATGCTTCCGGATGGGTGTCAAAATCAATTAGTTAAAACAAACAAACAAAAAACTTACTCATGCTGTCAAAATTATTGTCTGACAATGAAGTGAAACACCCTGAATGTTTTTCAAGAGAGTGTATGTGTGCAGTGGGCTCGGTTGGCATAATTGATTATTGGGGAAGGGGATTGACGAAAACTAACCATAACAATGCCTTTATGCCTCACAAGGTGTAGGATTGTAAAGGAAGATAATTTGATTCATAAGTAAGGAAAAAGAAAGTTAAAAGGAAGAAGCAAGACAGGGATATAAATTTTAAAAATGCTAAAAGAGGCAAGTTTTTTGAAGTCCTCTTCAGGGTGGAAAACTGAGTTTGCTGACAATCATATTGGAGATATTTATCTACCAACTTCCACAGAAGGCAGTGCTGTTAGCATCCATCTTATTTTACAAATAACCTGAAGTTTAAAGAGTTATGAAGTAACCTTTAGTTAACAAGCGGTAGAGATGAGATCTGAATTCATATTGAATCTATACTGTGACAGATTCTCACTGTACTCCACCTGTTGTTTCAAGTTCATTTGGTTGACTTTATTTATACTGTATCTCTCAAACACTCATTAAAAGTTGGAGACATTCCCTTCAGCTTAACTTTGCTATCAATTCAATGAAAAGAATATGCCTGTGTAAAATGTTTATATTTCCCAACTTGTATATGAACTTGAAGCTATTGTGAAACACAAATCTCCTTAATACTCAATAAATGCTTTAAACTTTATTCCACAAAATGATATAACACAATTTTTCTCCCGCTTAGAAATGATCACAAAATGCTAATTTGATCCGTTTCACGCTGCAATTTTTTGAAGCTATAGCTGAAAAATATGTTAGCATTACATCTAATTGTACAATATTCCACACAGAGCAGCAAAAAAAAAAAATCACCTCGCCCTGAAGTCTTAGCATATTTTTCTTTTCTCTTGGAGCTTTACTGTGTTTATAATTCCATTCTAATCACTCTTCCTCTCTTTCTCACTTACATTTTTTATACTCTCTGTCAGAAGAGATGAAGTTGAGACCTTAGGAAATGCAGGAACAATGTCTGTTTTAGAATCTTATTTAAGAAGATTCTTTTTTTTTTTCCTAAGGTAGTTGTTCAACATTTATGGGTTGAGAGTTTGTTGGTTCACGACTCGTAAAGTGATTTGATTCACTGAGACAAATGCTACCATGAAATTCTATGCCCTGCATGTGTCAATGTAGCTATTAATTTTCCATGCATCCCTGCTGCCATTAAGTCATTCCTGTGTGGCATGGACCCATCTGTGCATGCAAAGGGGGATCCAGGGTGTCATGCATCGATCCAGGAATTTTTGAACCTATGTATGAATCAATGTATGCATCAATGTCGAAATCCAAGTGCCCACTCATTTGTCCACCCACTACCCAATCATCGCCATAATGTCTGTTATTCCATGGCAATAGCAAATATGTGTATCTTTTTGTGATCACATCCGTGGTCACCTCTTGCCATGACTGAGTAGACTCTGAGGCTGTGTGTTAGATTCTGTTCATTCACACCTGGCTCTGGGATTCATATTATCTCCACATTATCATTACTTTTGCTATTGAACCAGTAGAAATCCATTTTAGTAGCTTTAATTATAAAGAAAAATGCACAAACCCCCAATATCTCCATGAACTTATGTGCCTTCTTTTCTTCATGGCAGAGAGGTTCTTGAGAACATTTTACTTGTTTTATATTGTCTGGCCGTTCATTTTCATCTCAACCAGTCCTGTCTGACTTTGTTTTCCATGACTCCACTGAGCATACTGTTGTCAAAGAATCAGTGTTCAATTTCCAAGCCTCGGTTATTTTGTCTGATGGGGAAATTTAATCATTTATTCCTACAGAACTTTCTGCATTTGTCTCCTAGGACACTGTTCTCACTTGTTTTCCTCTAAACTTCAGAGATCCTTTTCTGTTTTTTTGTATTCGTTTCTCCTCTCCTAGATGTCCAAAAGTATCTGAGATCCCCTCCTACTTATTCTTTATGAGGCCTTGTCACCCAGACTTTAGGGGATGATCACTCCCCAAATTCCATCTCAAGCCTGAACCATTCTCTGATGTTTAACTTCCTTTCTGATATCTCAACTTGAATACTGAGTTGCTATCTTAAAATTTGGCATCCTATAAATTATTTTCTTGAAGGTTGCAAGATTTCTCAGTGGCTAAAGGTGCTTGATTGCAGAGCCTACTGGCTGGGGTTCAATTCCCAAGCCACCCATATAAACTGGATGCAAAAAGTGGCACAAACTTCTGGTTTTGTTTGCAGTGGCAAGAGACCCTAAGTGAACACACACACACACACACACACACACACAAAAAAAAAAAATTAATTTTCCTATAATATCCTAAAATGTCACCAATATTCACTCATGAGTTCCTCAAGGGTCACCTCTGGTGCTTCTAATATTTTTTTCAGATCAGAAATTAGCAATTCTTAGCTGTAGCCACAATATAGCTTGAATGAGTCCATTTCTGCACTTCTCCCTCACTTCTTGCCTTCCCTCACAACTAGTTCTCCAAAGACAGGATAACCACTGAACACATGAGTCCCTTATTAAACCATACCCATCATCCTTGACCTCCACACAGAGCTGGTAGCCCCCACCCTGGCCTATTTCCTGCTGACATCATCTCCTCCTTCCCCCTGTCTCAGTGGCTCTTCAGACTCTGGCTCTTTTTCTCATCTCAGACAAATCCATGTCTGGACCATCAGCACTGCTCTTTCTGAAGACCCAGTGCTCTTCAGATGTCCTTCCTGTCCACCCTGTCATCCACCTCTATCTCCTGCTTATCTTCTTAGGACGTGTAACTGCATTTTGTCATGTGACATCTTTTCTCATAGGTTGGTTCACTGTCCATCTCCTCCACCTGAATGTGAGCTCCACAGAGGAGGGAACTTGGTCTTGCTCACTGACCCCAAGATTGGAAAGTGCTTAACAAAAGCCTGTTGATTGGTCAAGTAACTTTCAGTTAAAAAAATGCTGAGGGGCTGGCAAGATGGCTTAGTGGTTAAGGTGTTTGCCTGCAAAACAGAAGGACCTGAGTTTGATGCCCCAGGATCCAAGTAATGCACAAGGTAGCGCATGTGTCTGGAGTTTGTTTGCAGTAGCAAGGGGCTCTGGCACACCCATTCTTTCTCTCTCTCTGTCTCTGTCTCTCTTTCTCTCTCTCTCAAATAAATAAATGAATGAATAAAATATTTTTTAAATGCTGAGTCCTATGCCTGCTATAAGCATGGGCCTGCAAAGAACCGAGACTCGACTAACACAGGTCAGCACATGACAGCATATCTTCTGAGAAAAGAAGAAATCTGAGGGTAAATGCCAAGCAGCTACTCACGTGTCACCAGAGACTCCAGTCCTGGTCTTTCTGTGCCCTACCTTGACTGTGCCTTTTGGTATCGCTGAAGAATCTGCCATTTCACTTGACCAAAGGCTTTTGTCTGTGTTTCAGACTGTAGCTGGACACAGTTATGACAGAAATGAATTTCTGCTCTGGCCAAACTGGGCTCTGCTGGGAAGGAGAGAAGGAAGAAGGGAGAGCCACTGAGCAAAGGTATCAGGATGTGATTTCTAAGTGCTGCAGAGAGCTCTTCCCTGGAGACACACATACTGTAGCCATCATAAGAAAAATTAGAACTCTCCTAATGACTCAGAGAAAACTACTGAGTTCTTCAGCTAGTAACTAGGATGGACCTGTCCAGGCAGAGAAACTTGATCTCTGTTTTTTTCTAAAGATTGTGTGTGTGTGTGTGTGTGTGTGTGTGTGTGTGTGTGTGTGTGTGTGTACATGCTTGGGTGTGGGTGCACATGTCATGGTGTAGTTCTTAGGTCAGAAGATAGATAGCTACCCTCTCTCCCTGGGTGCTGTTTCTGTCTCTTTCCTGTCATTAACTTCATTGTAGTTTAACTCAGATTTGCACACAAATATAAAGGGAGCTCTGCAGGCTAAAATCCTCATCTTGTGGGCAAAGACTCTGGACCACAGTCAATGCTACAATTTAAACACAAAATAGAAAATAAAATAAAATAAGCATTCTTTTTGATACCCACCCCTTCTCCTTATTTGAGACAGTATCTCATGGAGCCTTCTGATATACAATGTAGCTAAGGATGACCTTGAACTTCTGATTCTCCTTCCTCTACTTCCCCAATGCTGGGATTACAGGCAAACACCACTACAGTGTATGTATTGAAATCAGGGCTTCATGCATGGACTCTACCAACTGAGCTGCATGATAGCCTACCTATATGGTTCTTTAAACTCCGTCCTGGCCAGGTCAACTTCCCATGGAGGAATAATTTCATTCTCACACGGAAGGAGTAACTGCCCATAGATTTATTTTCTTCTTTCTACAAGGGTTGGAGAGAAAAAGAGAAATAAATAATCTACTTTCACAGCCATCTCATTATTATTTCTGGGAAAACATAATAAAGCTACAGCTGGCAGGCACTTATTTTTTTCTTAGCATTTAATAATAGAATTAATTGCTAAGTGGAAAGCTTGCAGCCCCTTCCTGTGGTGCTTTGCCCTCTGCTATCATTAGGAATAGATGTAAAAATCAAAGCTAATTATCATTCGGAATGTTTGAAGAAGTAGAAAGAACCACACACACAAAACTCACTTTGTTCCCATCCCAGCCCCAGGTTAACAAGGTAGAAATATACATATGTGCACACCCACATGCCCAAAATCTACCAGGCAGGGACATCCGCATGGACCCTGAACTATCCCTGGCTTTAGCTTTTTGCCTCAGCTATTGACCATAGCTTGGAGATTTTATAATGAGTTGGATCAGAGTGAGGTGGAATTAAAAGGACTTGGGTTGCCTTGAGAATACAGGGCCCATGCGGGGCTTATTTACCTTGACCATGAAACAGGTGACACTTTGAGCGTCTGAAGCCACCTGTCAAGTTGTGATGCCAACAAGCAAAAATGGGAGTGCTACTCATCCTCCAAGTAGAAAGGCAGCCACCTAGAGAGAGGAGAGGGCTGGTGAAGGGAAGAAGTATGGGGAAGAGGGGAATGTAGATGTCTTAGTGCTACAGGACGGTGGGCAAATATGGCAGAGAAAGCAATAAATTAGTAAGGAGACACTGTCTCCCATTTTAGCTATAGAACCCTTGAAGGTCTGTCAAACAAGAGAATCATTGAAGGTATTTTAAGTAGGGAAAGAACTACAGTTCAGGAATGGAGGTGGTGAGATGAGTTCCTAAGTTCTATGCTGAGAAAAGGGATTAATACATAATTCTCAAAAGTGAGTCATTATTCTCAAGTAAATATAGAATAAGCTCAGTGGATCAAGTCCTTGCCCTGCATGCCCGAGTACCTGAGTACAGATCTCAGAACCTATGTAAAGCTGGCAGCTGTGTCATGAACATCTGGAGTCCCAGCATGCCCATGATGCAAAAGGAGGCAAAGACAGGTGAGTCGTGAGGGCCAGCTAGCTTTACACTTATAAGAGACCCTGCATCCTAACTAGCACCCAAAGTTATTCTCTCACCTCCACGATTCCACATGCACAAAGTGACATGTGTACACACACACACACACACACACACACACACACACACACACACACACTCCAAAAACAATCGATGCATAAGCTCCCATGCAGCTTTGTAAAGTGTGGGCCATTTCATCGAGATCATATAGTTAGCATATGCTTCTAGATGAATTATCAGTGGGTTGTGCACTCACATGACCAGGAGAGTCCCTTGCCATATGACCCCAACCCTTTGCTGTATTGCCAGAGTTGAGATCTATTTTCTAACCGTATAAACTGTGACCATGCACATAGAGAAATAGTTGTGGGGGTGCAGATGGAATGCAGTGCTTGAGGATCAAGCAATTAAAGACTGGGTGGGAAACTAGAAAAAAATTTTTTTTCTATCTTAGATATCAAGAAATCCCCTTGCAGAGATAGATGAGATGCAGGGAAGCCGGTTCTCAAGATGGGCCAGGGAAAAGCTGGAAGTTTCTGGAAGGCCCATATCTTTTCTGTCCCCTGGCCCATACTGGGGATTTTGCGTACTCACCAGATCATTCTGAAAGTCCTCTGAATAGATCTCATGGGCACCAGTTCAGAGATGAAGTTCCCATGACACAGAGTATCATATGGATGTGCCAAAGGTTGCTTGTGGAACAGGGTCAGGCCAGGGTTAAAGGGAGCTCTGCTTAACCCGGGGGCCTGCCTCATCTCAGGAACTTCCTAGATGACAGCCATCAGAGAAATGGAGGCACTTGGGGAACAGATGCCTGAAAGAAAGACCATAAACTAATTGTGATACACAATAGAATTTTGTTCAACTGTAAAGAAAAATGAAATCATGACGTTTACGTGAAAAGAACTGGAACTGGAGATCTCTAGGTTAATGGCAAGGGGAAATATCTCTGCATTAATCTCCCTTTTCAGTACTTGACTCCGTGTCTACCTCAGCCATTCTATCAAAAAGACTCAGCCAGACATATTGGCTTCCTGCCTCAGACAACAAAGACCACCAAAACCCCAGGTGGAATTTTATCTTAGACCCTTAAATCTTATGTCAAGACCCTAAGAGGTCAAGAACAGAAAGAAAAAAAGGTTTAGCTGGGGGTCCTCAAAACTGCATTTTTTTCATGGCTGATCCTTCCTGGATGTGGGTGGGTGATGGACCTGAGACCGCCAGAGTGGCCACCAGAGCCTGCAGCATAGGTGGGTGATCTAAAACCTCAGTTCCTACGTACCAGGAGGGCTGAGGCTGGCCATGGTGGAGGGAAGGATCTAGCTGACAAGTCAGAAGTCTCCTTCTGGGGTCTCACTAAGCTAGGCAGGAATGAAGGAAGCAGCCAGGAGTAAGCTAAAAGGATATGCCAACTGCACAGGTCGGGGAAAGGAGACACAGAGGCTCTTCAGAAACCTTGTAAGAGACACAGTGAAGTCGTGGCATGCACCCTCCCTGGGCACCTTGCAAACTGAGTAGAGAAGATAAAACAAGTTACCCAGCTACATTTGCTCCTTGGTCATTTTTCTATTGCTGTGTCTTTTCTTACTGATCCATAATAATTCTGTGTGTATAATGGACATACATCCTATGATAATTGATATACATGCAGCAGATTCCTTTCATGGCTCTCTTTATGGTTCTTTTTAAGAAACTTTAAGCTTAACATAGACCCTCTTCTCGTCCTTATCTGTTAAGAGAGCTTCCTTTTGTGTTTCTGCTAAGGCAGCGTTCACTTCTTAAGGACAGGAGGGCATTTTCCTAGGGTATTTCCTCAAAGATTCTTTTGCTTACTTTTGGAACTTTTTAGGTTATGGCATGAGACAGAATCATGTCTAATTAGGTTTACATGTAATCCCAACACCATTGATTGAAAGGCTTCCTCTGCCTTCTGCTCTGCAGTTCCACCTCCAACATGACCAAATGTGCACCTATGAGGACATTAGTTCTGCACACATTTTTTTTCCAGGCTATTGATCCATGTGTGTCTATACCACCTTGTTGATTACTGTTACTCTGCACGAAATTGGGATGTCCACTAGAGAAAAATCCCTCAATTTTGTTCTGAGAGCTTCTTTCATGGTAACTACTTCCATAAACATTTTATGGTTTTAATTAACTTTTTAAGTTACCATATAATGAGGGGTTACATGGTGGCATTTTCATACACATATGACATCATGTTTTGTTCTTATTCCTGCCCCTCACCTGATACCCTTTCTCATCTCCCCGAATACTCATCCTCCCACATAGACATCTCTTCTGCTGTGTCACATTTATAACATTTCTGTCACTCTGTCCCCTTCTATTCTTTATACATATATATGTATATATATATATATATATATATATATATATATATATATATATAGTCCATAATGAATTACATTATTTAGTGGGCAAACAATGTGTTGTTATCCCCAATTCCCCAATGCCCCCTCCCCATCCCCAATCAGCTGGATATACTCCTACGTGGGCCGTCTGGATCAGTCCTTGTGGCAGGGGATCATGGATAGCCTAGTACTCAGCCTGGTTCTCCTGACCCAAGTTTGTTGTTACTGAGGGTTGCCAAGTCTCTGATAATCTCCCCCACCACAGCTCTCACAATTTTTCCGCCCCCTCTTCTGCTCAGTTCCCTGAGTAGTGGTGGGTGAGTATTAAGGCTGCTTTAATGTTGTGAGTTTAGGGGTCTTTGTGTCAAAAATTGTTGGTTTCTGTCTCACTGGCTTATCCAGTGTTGATTGAAGGCTGTGGCTGTGGGTCCCTTGTTCGTCCCGTCATTTTCGGCAGGGTTCCATATGGATCCTCCACGATATGACTGTGGTGGCTCATCGCTTGCCAGGATCTCAGCTTTCTGCCTAAGATATCTTCCTCCGGGTGGTGGTTTAGACTTCCTCCATAGACGCCTGTGTTTAAATACTTAATCCCCAGTTGCTGTGGCACTATTCTGGAAGATTGTAGAATGTTTAGGAGGTGGAGGCCTGCCTGAGGAAGTGGGCCTTAAGGTCTCTCAGCCCAGTCCCATTTCCTGTTCTCCCTCTCACTGCTTCCTCCCTGGGGATGTGACAATGTGACCTTGGTTTCCTGCTCCTGCCATGCTTTCCCTGTCGTTATGGACTCCCTCCAAAAGTGTAAGCTGACAATAAATCAGTTCCTTCCTGTAAACTGCTTCTGCTAGAGTATTTTGTCCTAGCAATGAGAAAATAACTAAAAAATCTTCTCTTATGGTCTCCTTTCTACTTTCAACACACACACACACACACACACACACACACACAGAGAGAGAGAGAGACAGAGAGAGAGAGAGAGAGAGAGAGAGAGAGAGAGAGAGAGAGAGAGAGAGAGAGAGAGAGAGAGAGAGAGAGACCACATAGCTGCAACCTAGATTCTGCACACGAGAGGAAAATCTCATGGTTTGTCTTTCTGGAAAGCTGGGCTTATTTTGTTTAACACAGTGATCTCAGGTCTATCCCTATTCCTGCAAAGGTCATGATTTCATTTCCCTTTGTGGTTGAAAAATCTCCATGTGTACATGTACCACATTTTCTGTGCCCACTCTCTTGATAGACATTGAAGCTCACTTTCAGAAGTGTCACAAAGAGAATCCTGCATTGAGTTTTCTGATATTTGTGGGAGAATTGTCACCTTTAACATGTAGAGTTGATTCACCAACATGCTCTATCTTCCTGTTAGAACTTCTTCATGATATATTGATATTATTTATGTTTTCAATGAATAAAATGATATAAAATTTTGTTTTATTTGAGTGTTAATTGATGTATCATCTTAAATTGCAGCTTCTCTTTAAAAAATTTACTTTTTTCCAGTTCCTTGTAAACTCTGCTTAATAGCTCCTTGTCTCAAGTGTGGTTGGCAAAGATTTTTCTTTCATTGTGTAGGTGTCTGCAGCTTCAGATAATATTTGGATCTGGAAAGAATCATATTAAGTGAAGTGATTCCAACTCAAAAGAAGCAAAACTGTGTGTTCTCTCTGCTATTCAGGTCTTAGCTTGTAATATCTACATGTACATATAAGGGGACAAATGTGGTTAAAATCTCTAAATATAGAACAATAACCAAAAGTGTTTATAAAGAGATGAGCAGAAAGACGAGGAAGGGAAGGACCAAAGGATACCTGTGACATGTATACAGAAGGAGGAAAACACGGGGAGAAGGGAACTGGAGGAAAGAGGAGAAGGAAAAATTTATAAAGGAAAAATTACCTTTTTCTTGTTGGTAGAAAGATAAAACTGATTTTATGTTTTCAGTGCTGACATCAAAATTTCCTATTTTAAGTCAACCTTATATTCTGAATAAAGATAACTTGGTAGTCCTATATACTATATGTATATAATACATTACCTGGTAATTTCTTATTGTTTATGTAGGATTCTCACATCTATATTCAGTAGTGTGATGATTGATAATATTCTCCTGCTGTGTCCTTGCTTTGGAAGTAAGGTTATGGATGCCCCACACAAAAAAGCTGAAGTAGGCTTCCATTTTATCTCTTCTAAAAAAAAGGTTTCATTTGTTTTGTCAGTTTTATCTATATGCAAAGATTTATCTGTGTGATTATAATTTTTGTTTCTCTTTATGCTACTGAAACATTATTCTTTTTTGCAATTATTTTGTTTGATTAAAAAGCACTTCTGACATTTACTTTATTTCAGAGTTGCTGTGATAAGACTCTCAGAAGTAGTTTCACTAAACATTTCACATTTCTACTTTTTCTCTCCATTGTAAAGGGTGGTTTTTGCATTATATATAATTCCATGTTCACAATTATTGCTTAAGATATTTTAAAACTACCATAATAATTACTTCTTGCTTCCAATTTTTTCTTTCTATTTGTTTTCAGGCAAATTTTAAGGCCTGTGGATGTCACCTCATTCCCTACTTCCTTAATTTGAAGTTTCTCTTTGGCTTTTTTTCTCAGTGGGTTTGCTATAAATTAGACCATGAGTGGGCATTCTTTTCTTTTCATGTGCTCTGCTTGTGTTCTCAGAGATTCTTGAATCTTACTTAATGTCTTTTGTCAGTATAAGAAAAATTATCCACCAATTATCTCCCCAAATATTGATTTTTGTCATATGCTCTCTTTTGTCTCTAGGGATTCTCACGTCATGGATTAATCTCAATTTGATTTTGTCCAATTTGTTTCCCATTTTCTTTTCTATGTTGACTAATTCTCTCTTCAGTGCGCCTAATCAACTAATCATACTTATTGAGTTTGTAATTTTTGGTAATAATATTTTTAATTTGTATATTTTCTATTTGCTTCCTTTTTAAAAAAGAATTGGTTATGTCACTTTTTATGGTATTTTGGTTCTCTACAGCATTCTTGATTTTTTTTCTGCATTTGTTTTAGCATTCTTGAGCATGATAATTTTAGCCATTTTAAAATATGTGTCTGATTGCTCTAATATCTGAAAGCTCTGTGGTTTGTGATTGGTCTGTCCTTTTCTGTTGATTTGAAATATTGTTTGTATAATTTTTGGAGAATAACACAGTCTTCTCTCCCTGTATAGAGGACTTATATGTGCAGCTAACTCTTAGGACCACTCACCTGAGACCTGCCAGACAACCAGGTACATTCTCCATGGCTACTTTGGGATGCTCCTCTGGTGCCACTGCTTCCCTGAGCTGGTCCTAAAAATTGAGCTCAGTCTCTCTCTGAATCTCATGGTCCATAATCTTGGCCTACTAATTTTCAACTTTCTATTTAATTTCCAATGTCTCCAATTAGCCTTAAAAATAAACAAATTATGGTTTTCAGATTTTCTAATTTTTGTATGTATATGATGAACAAATGTTCATATGAACACACAAATATAATGCCCTGTATGGGGAAGTCAGAGGACAACTTCAGGTGTCGGTCCTTGCCTTCCACCTTGTTTGAGGCAGGGTCTCTTGTTTATTACTGCATTTACCAGGCTAGCTGGCCTGTGAGCTTCTCTGGGCAGTGCTCCTGTCTGCTGCTTCTCACCATAGGCACACCACAATTACAGATGTTTGTACTGTAACCCCCAGCTTTTAGGTGGGTTCTGGGTATCTGAACTCAGGTACTCATGCTTGCATGATAAGTCCTTATTCACCGAGCCATCTCCTTAGCTCCTAGGATTTTTATGTTTTGTTTTGTGTATGTTACACCCATTTTTCACTTTTCTGCCATCTTTCCCTCTTAGAAATGTTTTTGGAGAAAAATCAGTTTCAAGTGTACTTGAAACCTCTCTTGAATCTTACCACTCTGCCTAATTTAGGTAAAGACAAAGAAAACTCTGAAGATAATATAAAACGATGGATTTTTCTGTGAAAAAAAAAAGATAATTGAGTTTTCTAAGATGTCCTGTTCCTCCTCTTTGACATGAACACAGCTTACGTAGGTAGGGAACCCTCTGGACATGACCACTAACCACAGCTCCCTGTGCCTCACTGCTAAGTGCCTATGTTGAGGCATCAGTGAAAAGGGCTCCCTGGTCCTTGGAGCCATCTGGCTAGACGGGTTGTTCCTGTGGTTAGAATATCGCTGCTTTTTCACAAGTTAATGCAGACCATCAGGGTTGAAGAGGCTCCATCGTGGTCTAAGCCTGGGAGGGAGGAGGGAGGGGGGAATGCCTCTGAGCTTGTACTTCACTCTTTGGTTTCGGTGGGTATGGGGATCCTTCAGAGGGATTTCCATGTTCAGGCTAGGGAATCTACCACTGAGCCACACTCTCAGTCCTGAGAAAACAGTTCACAAGTGAAAAACCACTGGTTCCACCATTTATGCCAAGGGACCCAAAGACAAATGTCTCACTGAACCCAGAGCTGTCGTTTTCAGTCAGATCAGCTAACCATCAAGCCTCACTGATTCATTCTCTGATGTCTGGTCTCCATAGTACTGGAGTTACAGTATGTTTGTGGCCATGTGCACTTGTTTACGTGGATGGTGGTCTGAGAAGGTGGGTCCTGCGGATAAAAATGTTAAATTATTGAAAGATCTAATGCTGGCGTTGGTAATGAATAAACAAAATCCAGCATGACATGGTCAAAGCCATACTCCATAGAGATAGGGTCGTTAAAATCCTGCTCCAGGAAGGCTGGCTGCGGTCTCCATCCTCAAAGTCCAGGTCGTGGTTGTCCTTCATTCTCTGGAATGAAGGGTGACGAGGTGGGTCCTCACTGTGAGGTGAGGTCATGCTCTGGAAGGAGTAAATGAAACAATAGGAATTCGTTGTCATGAAATCGTTCTTGGGGAACAGCATTGGCAGGATCAGTGGTCTTAGAGGCCGCCAGAATGGGCGTGCCCCATGGCCCACGTGCATATTGAATGTAGGTTTCTCATTGTCCTGCATACTTCATAGAGGTCCAGCCTGAGGCATCACACAAACATCTATGTCACACAGTCACTAAAATCACCTCCTCCTGGGGGAGTACAGGGAGAGGTCCCTGCGCTAATAGTCCCAGATAGGGTACCTTTAAGAGCAATGTCCCAGCCTATAGGTAGTACTGGAGATCAAAGGAGCAGTTCTCATCACTGTAACATCAGGGCTTGGACAGGGTGTGAAAGCAGAGGGGAGAAGGGTCCTGGAAGGACCTGACACCCAGTGCCTCAGCCTGCAGCAAGCATGGCTCCATTCATAACTTGTTAACTGGATGCTCCGGAATGCTTTCAACAACCAGGGTTATCTTATCTGCAGCAGGGATGAGAAATTTCACTTTTAACAAAGCTCTGAGCAAAAAGGCCTCTTATCTCAGAAGCCAGAATGAGGATATCAGTAATAGTGCCTGCTTCTCTTGCAAACCCTATTAGCTTCAGGTAATAGGTTTCCCCAGTGGGCTTCAGGATTTGTTCACAAACAGAGCTGCTGAAAAAGAAAGTTCCTATGGAACCAAGGTGGATTTATGCTAGGAAACACGACCCAGGCATGAGGCTGCTATTGATTCAGGTGGTTCTCAATGGCTGCTTGGGAAGCATGTCTGTGGAGTGGGTGACATTTTCTCTATTCAAAGGCACTTGATTTTTTATCTCTCAATTCTTTTTTAAACATCTTATTGACAATTGACTATATGTGCAAAATACATTTGGAGCATATTTCCCTTCTGACCTCTCTTCTTTGCTCCTTCTCCTGTGTATTCCTTTCCTGACTCCAACCAGTCCCCTATTTTAACAATGCACGCTTATTGAAGAAGTGAGAGATGCACACTTCTGAACAGGGTTGCAGGAAGCCTCATAGGAACCTCACGTGTGTATAAAAAGCATGTGTATGTATAATATCAACACTTTTGCTTGCCACTGTACACTGCTTTGGAATATGCATATAATACATACAGACTAGGAGTAAGATAGCTTTTTCTTGGTAGATAGTTAGCTAGGGACTGGCCCACAGAAGCATGGGTGCCACCTTGCCTGCTCTGGCAAGACTAGAACCTGCTGTTTCTTTCTCAACTTCTCCTGGACTTAGCACACCAGTGGGCTGACCCTTCCCAAGTTAGCCTCCCAAGCCCATCAACCAATCAGGTTCTTTCCGTACATACCTGAGTCTGATGATGTGGCTGGTTTTAATTGGATGTCTGATGAATATATGTGGGCCTGAAATACATGTGTAAACTGCTTGGCTCTCATCTCTTCGCCCCTCCCCTCTTTGTAAGCACTTGGCTCTTTTGACAGAGTGAAAGGGATCTCCTCAGTCTTCCCTCCCTCAAGCCTGGTTGGGAAAGGGGAGAACTTTTTTTTTTGCTTATATGCTTCCCTGCTTTGTTCTGGGCATGTTTCTCCTTGATTTCCACATTTGTGTGTGAGCCCTTTCAAAGACTCCTTTCCTTGAGAGAGACCTTAGATGAGAAAGATTTTGTTGGTCTCTCTGGCCAGGTTTGGAAGGGTGAGAACTACTTTTGGCTTGGGCACTCCTGCTTGCCTTCCTTCTGGATTCGAACTCTCCCTACAATAACCCTCATGATTCATAATTTACCCTTCTCTGAGTCAATGGTTTCAATTCTTTGATAACTTGAAAAGGACACGAAGTTGGGGTTCATGGGCTTGGACGCCTCCTGCATCTTTATGGAGATCTACTCTCTCCCAGGATTGCAATCTTGAATCAGTATCAGCTGCTCTTCTCGTTATTCTGACAAAAATACGCGGTAAAAGCAACTTAAAGAGTGAGTGCAATAAATGATTTAGGAAGGGGTGAGGATTTAAATCTTACTGGCTATCTCGGGAGAATATTTAATTTGGTCCTATGTTGTATTAGAGCCACTAAATTTGTTGGTAGCTAGATTATGAGTGTCGCTGAAGGGAGAAAGGATGACTGACTGGGAAAGCAAAGGTTCAACTCCCTTGTCTATTGAAATCTGGTTCTCCAGTCACTCAGCCTTCCATGAGGAATTGCTCCCTGGAATAAGAAGGGCTCAGCCTTGTTAGAACCTCTTCCAAGTATCTGTCGTGGTGATCTTTTTAGGTCATTAACAGATTACATCAGATATACTAGTATTCCTCTCATGGGTTTATGAAAGCAAGGGTAAGAGGGAGGCAGAAAGGTAAGACACTGGTGCCCAGTAACAACTTAACTAAAAGCAGTGAGTATCTGGATGCTCTGTGGGCCATGTTGGACACATTCTGTTTACCTTTCAGACCATTCCCTATCTCCTGACCCCTCACTGACTAATAGTGGTGAGTGTGTCAGAAGTTGGTCTTCCATTTGAACTTGGGCATTGAGAAGCTTAGCATGAGCCTGGAGAAAGGCAGGAGAGGGAGCTGAGAGTTTATCCTTACCTCTCCCTGGTGTCTCAACCAAGCCCAGGGACTGGCTACATTTCGTGGCTCCCCCAAGGCCACAACTTGTATCTGGAGGCCCCCTCACATGGCTTACCTACATATGTACATGAAGACAACAACACCTAAGGCTGGAAATGTCAATGATTCCAGCATGTTTCAGCCTTGGGAAGTGAACTGCTCATGTGATCATCGACACCTTGCCAGCTTCTTCAACAACACCCTTTATTAAATAATACTTTGGTTATCTGATTTGTGAAGTCCTCTACTTCCAGAATGAGCGTTGATGGAGACAGGACATACTTCTGAATCTTCAAGCAGGTTGAAAACTAGAAAAGTAGGGATTATATCTTAGAGCACTATTTTAATAAACAGCATTAAGTCAGAATTGGCACACAATGGAATCATTTTAGGTGTATAATTTGATAAGTTTTGATACAATGGATAGTCATGTTAACATCTATATAATTAACTATATACCATTTGCACTATGATGGAACTGAAATGCCTAATGCCACCATATTGCTTCCTCCACACTGTGGTTTCTGGTGGGTGTTTTTCTCTAGGTGCTGAGGTTTTTTAGAGTTCCCACTCCAGCCAGCATGTCCTCTGTAAGATGTCCCACAGATGTGATTAGGCATCAGGTCTTTTAAACAGGTAGCGCCAGCCTCACCAGGAGGGCTTGGCGAGATTTGAGCTTTTTCCTAAGCCAGGCTCTCTGAATAATATGGATGTTCATAGTCATTGCTGAGAGTCAGAGATGCAGGTAGAGACCAGAAAAACAGATCAGAGCTGCCTGGAGAGCAGCCCTGAGATGGAGATAGTGAGTAATGGACAAGTTACTTTTAGGGGCTGGATAGAAGGCTCATTGGGGAAAGTACTTGCCATGGAATCCGAGTTCATATGACCCAAACCCATGTAAAGTGTAGTCATGGTAGTTTATAATCCCAGTTCTAGAGAGACAGAGACAGGACCCCTAGAGCTCACTATCTAGCGACCCTGGCAGAACTAGTGAGCTGTGTGAGGGAGCCTGTCTCAAAAACAAAATGTGTGGAGTGACTCGGGAAGACCTCTGACACCAATCTGTCATGCACACACATATACATATATGTGTACCCATACACGTGTGTGCCTCCACACATGCATTCATGGACACCACACACAGGTACACACATACACAAAATTGCTCTCTGACAACAAAGACTGTACTCTAAAAAGAGAATTTGGTGTCAAACTAATGCCAAGCTCACAGCCTGAAACTCCACTGATTAGCCTATCCAAATCTACAGACTTCTTTTTCCTCTGTAGACTAGGCTGCTCATAGCTTATGTTTCATTGTGAAAATTGAGATAGATCCGTGCTCACAGTGAGCTTGGGCCACTGTGAAACTCCACTTGTATAGTTCATGCAAATGTAGAGCACAGAGACCTGCAATATGATGTTATTATGATAATTACTGTATATTCCCCTAGATTTTTATCAGAAACCTAGACATTTCAGCATGGTTGACAAAATTTTGATAAAAATACTTCACAAAGAAATTTTTCCCAAGGTAGTTTCCAGAGGGAATCCTGGGAACAGGAACAAATAAGTAGACAGCCCTCAGGAAGTCCTGGATTCATACAATTACTTATGCATGTTTTCCTAAAGAGGCAAATCTTCAAATTTCCTTTCTCACACGTTATTATTTGATGATGTCTCTAAAATCCAAACTGGCTCCTTAGGTACAAACTTTGCTTAAAATTAGGGGACTTTAAAGAGCCAAGTGCGTGTTAACATTCTCACAAATGAGATATAAGATTGATAAAAGGTTGGGGTGGTGTGATGGTTAAACTGAACTGTCAAATCGACCAGATCAGGAATCAAATAAGAAACATGCCTCTCTGGTGGTCTGGGAGGACATTTCCAGGAAGGAATTTGTACCTCGCCCTGAAATGGGCAGCCCTTCCAGTGGCAGCCAGGCCTAATGGATGGAAAATCAGTGCTCTCGCCTTGCTCCTCACTTGTGCACATATCTACCCGGTTGCCACCATCCTTTGCAGACATCAGAACCCCATTGCTTCAGGTTCCAATGTGGACTGAAGACCAGCAGCTCTCGAGAAATCCTCCCGGTTTTCAGCAACAGAGAGGTGCTGCTGAGGCATCTAGCCTTGCAAACTGAGCAGCTTCGGGGTTCTCAGACTCTCCATGGACAGCCATTGTGTAAGCCAATCTAATAAATCCTTCTTGTGAAATACATTCTCTCTGTTCTGTTTCTCTAGAGAACCCTGACCAGGACAGTGTCAAAGACATCACCAAAGGGATAATCATAGAACATGCAGAGCCTCCTCAGCAGCCTCTGATCCACGCATACGATGACATGGTGTGATAAAGAGGAAATTTAAGCATATAAGCATAATGGCGTTTCCAGTGTTCATTCATTTCCGGTGTTTTCATTCACATCTGAAATCCAAATATTAAAAATTGTAGTACCTTTTTCATTCTCCAAAGAGTCATGTTTTGCATAGTTATGTTGCTATCTTTACACATAGTTCGTAAGTATGTTTATGCCCAGTGAAGCTTGTGACTCCTCTGGGTGTTCCCTCTCATGTTCCTCGTACTCAGAGGTACCTGAAGATTTAGAGTGATATCTGGATACGTATTTAGGGAAAATACAGACACTGATAAGAATAGTGAGTTATTCTTCAAAAGAAGGCATGCATGCTTCTAAAGGAGAGAGGTAATTTGTCTCTTTGTGACCATTGGCTGAACTTATACTAGGTTTTCAGAAAGCTACATGGGAAGGAGACCTTACAGCAGAGGAATTATGCATGGACAGCTACATAGAGATAAGAAAAGCAGTGAACTCCAATCCTAGAGCTGTCCCTGCTTCTGTGTGATTTCAGGGATGTGCCATGAAGATTTGGGGAGGATTTATACCCACTGCATCAGTCAGGGTTCTCCAGAGAAGTAGAATTAATAGAAGACACAGAGTGAGACATGGATGGGTAGACGGATAGTTACAAAGTAACAGATAGATAGACAGATACATAGGTGATATACACAAATGATGAGAAGAGGAACTGGCTTCTGCATTGGCAAGCAAGTGGTTAAGAGAGCTGAGGGTGCAGGTGCTGCCCATGTCTAAAGGCCTTCGCACCAAAGAGCCTTCACATGGTCTGAGTTGAAGTTCAAATGCCAGCAGGCTTAAAATCTGAGAATCAGGTTTTAATTTTAGTCCAAAGGCAGGAAAAGTCCAATGTCTCCCCTCAAGTCCTGAGATAGCAAAAGTCCCTCTTACTGAGTGGCAGAGTACATGGATAATAGAGAGGGCTATTTGATTTTCACTTTCTACCCATCCAAATTTGAATCTCACTCAGAAGCACCTCACAGACACATCCAGAATGACAAAGTCTCTGGGCATCTGGTGGTTCAGTCAAATTGATCCTTAAAATTGGCAATCACACTCATTTCTCAGGATTGTTGTGGGAATTAAGGGAGGGAAATAAGTATATACAGATATATAGAGAATGAACATGCTTCATTTATATTCAAAGGAAAGGGAATGAAATATCAATGGACTGAAAATCGTGAAATGTCTTAAGCTTCTCAATGTGATGTAAAAGTTAGTGTAAGACTCTAGCAGTCTTAATATTGCTTCTCACTATGTGTGATGTGCTCTCTCTTTCTCTCTCTCTCTCTCTCTCTCTCTCTCTCTCTGTATGTGTACAATCATGTTAGTGATGCTGAGAGAGATCTCTGCCATCACAGTTGCTTTGGAGAAAAATAACTTGAACATCTAAGTCTGACCTTTGTATGTTTGTTTCTAAAAGCACATGCTGTCATCTAATTCAATCTCTATCATCCTGGTTTGACAAATCAACCAGACTTGGATAGAATCTCATTGGTGCTGGAAAGAGCTGGAAGCTGGATGCCCAGAAGGCTCCCCACTCTAAGAAGTCTGTACAGCGTAAGTGCCTGTCCTCCAGAGTGATTCAAAGGGCCCTCCTGCAGGATAATGACAGAAGTGCCACTTGTGGCTCAAATAAGACCCTTGTCATGAAATAGGAAGAAGAATTATATGTATAATCAAGCCCAACAACTGCATGCCATCCTTTGTCTGCCAGCACATTTGCCTGCTCAGTGGGCACAATGAACAGCTATTATCTTCTCTGAATAATAAAAACCCAAGTGATGGCAGTCAGCAATGGCAATGTCCCAAGAGCTTTCAGTTTGACCGTAGTGACCACATTAAGTCTCCTTCCTCGGTCAAGCTTCTGTTATTGGAAGTCAGAGTCTCTTCCTCAAATCTCCACCCACCCTATCACCACATACCACAGAGATGCCTGTGTATCCACATTTACTGTTCAACTGGTCATTCACATGAATGATGGGTTTACATGAAGTCCAAAGCATGCTGAAAAGCTGAAGACATTGGGCTTTAGTTTTGATTTTTTTTCCCGATTGAACCAGTTGTATATTTAATCTTGTACCAAACAATGGTCTACTTAAATAGCAACTGAGTCTTTGATGGTCAAAGCCTAGTAAGACTGCAATGACTTGGACTTTACTGCAGTAGATGAGTACTGGAGGCAACCTTCTGCCCCTTCCTCTAAGGCCTCTGGGAGAACATCTCTGAATGCCTGGCTCAAGGCTACTTTCCTTCTAGAAATTCTAATCTAGGTTCATTTCTAGGGACTGATACAGGGCCACAGCAATATTCCATAGAGTAACAAACACCAGGAATTCTGAATCCCAGCTGGAGAACTTCTAGGCACCTGCAACCACACAGCCTACTATCCTGTCCCTTTTATTAAAAGCATGAGTTTATTCTATGGCTACCTCATCTCACTGAAGTTTTCTCTTTTTTTCCATAAATAAAATTTTATTAGGAAAGAAGACTTATACAATCACTTTTCCTGTTGTATAAGCTACACAAAGGCATATTTTCTTTCTTTTTCAGATAGTGTTAACTTTTTAAAAATTAGAATAATTTGCACAAAATTTATGTAATCCCCTCCCACCATCACTGAACCTTTCCATTCCATGAAACTCATATCCAGAAAGATAAAATTGCCAGTTATTTCTTGGTTTATACCAGAAAGTGACCTAAAATTATTTATCTAGAGACTAGACCACCCAATCCTTGATATCTCCTTCTTGGGTAAGAAGAATCAGACTAGTCTTTTCTCCTCAAACAGTTGCTTTCTCTTCAAGACTTTCTTCTCATTCTGGATTTACCCTACTTAATCCCCACTAGCCCACCCCCATTGAATTGGAAGACTCCTCTTTAAACAGAATTCCACCCAGCCAAAACCTTATCCCTTCTCTTGGATACTCACAGACCCTGTTAGAACATCATCAACAATTGACTTGGCTTTACCAGGAGAGTATTTGTGTGGGCCTTTGAAGCGAGTGAGTGTTTAACAGTGTCTGTCCTGTGTGAAGAAATGACACAGTCATGTGTCAACAGCAGTGTACAACCCAGATACTAGTTGTCTGATATAAAATGTTTCTAAGCCATATATGAAGTTTCCAAATCTCAACACATAAGATCCATTGAGGATTCTGTCTGGTATTATAGACTTCTGGACCCACCTGGATGGATTCAGTTTCCTTATGTCTGGGAATGGAGTCAAGAATATCCAATTCTGCTAGGCAGGTAACACGCAGATGGTCCACAGATGATATTGGAGAAACAGTAACCTAGACCCACCTGGCTGTTTGCAGCCACAGACTATAATAGAGATTTAATAGTATCTGTTGTCTTAACTTGGGCTTGTTGTAACAAAATCTCATAGATACTCTGGCTGATGAACACTAGAAGATTCTTTCTCATATAGCTCTAGAAGTCCACATAGACACTATGGCTGAAAAACACCAGAATATTCTTTCTTATATTGCTCTAGAAATCCACAATTGAGTGCTTGTATGTTGGGTTCTGGTGAGGGCACCCTTCTAAATTATAAGTGGCTGACTTATCACATCTTCACATGGCTAGATTAGTGTGCAAAACTTTATTTTATGATGGCCTTAATACAGTTCATGAGGGATCTAATTATCTCCTAAGGAATCCTGACACCATCATGTTGGAAGTCAGGATTTTGATACATGAATTGTGGAGGGGTGCACAAACATTCAGTCTATTATCATGTTGCTTAAACAAAACTCAATATCACTCAACCCATGTTGGATGCACATAGATCAGACCTCTGAACTTCAACTCCCCTGAGAAAGATAATCCCCCACCAACTAGTTAATGAACAATTATACCTCCTGTTTCCTGTGTATAGAAAAGGAAGGATCATGGGCTTGGAAGATCACATCCATAAAAATGTTACGGGGGGTAGAAAGGTATGTGGAAGTAGGGAAAAGGGAGGGATGCTCAAAACTAAAGGTTATTCTTGAGCTAGCTTAAATTCTCATCAAACTTAATCAGCTGATTGTCTAGCTCCTCCTGTAGTTGGTTCACCTTCAATTCACTTAATGTGTTTTTGACATCTGTCAAAATTTTCTCCATTAGTTTCATTCAGTCTTATGTCTATGCTCACATTGTTGAGTTTCATCTCATTTATGTCTTTTCGACAGCTTCCACTTCAGCCATCATCCTGTCATGATCTCATTGCAGTTATGACCAGGAGTTATTTCATTCTCATTTGAGGGTTGTGGTTTTATCTCCCTTGTGTCCTCATTGGCCTCTTCCATTGTGGGACTAGGTGTCCTATGTTGGGGAGTCAGCCTGTATTGCTGTAGATCTTTTTATATTGGTTTCTGCCCATTTCTTGGTAAGGGAATAGTTTTCTTATTGTGTGGTCCACTACAAGTTTTCATTGAGTATGCACGGTTTGTTCTATTCTATGTACTAGTTGCATTTGGGTTAGCATTGTAACCCCTGATGTATTATTTGCAGAGGTTATGGATATGCCACCTTTCTGGACTAGTATCTGGTTACAATATAATATGGGGGTCAGAGATCTTCTCTGGGTGTAGACACCGTTGTGTGTTTCTACTGGGGTTCAGGAGTATTCAGAGTGGACCTTCTTGCTCCTCTTTCCACTTTGTATCCTAGCAGGTTGTGTTTAGAGATCTCCCCTTTACTCCTCTGGCCACTGCCTGCCTAGGGAGCTTTTGCTCTCAAGTTGGAATTGGAGCAAGGCCCTCTGTTGGGTGCAGTTCCACATGTTCTGCCTGGAACAATGTTAAACCCCTAGGTTTAAGCTCAACCAGTATCTCTCCTGTCTGAGGCGTTCTGTCCCCAGGAAGGTTCTATTATCCACCATACTAGAACACCCTGCACCTGAATGCTTAGGCTGTGAAACCACTGCATCGGCCTCCACCCCACCAGGGAAACTGCAGGTGCTGTTTCCTGGAGCTCCAGGCCTAAATACAACTGGCCTTTTTCATGGTCTTTATGAAGTTGGAGCATGCTGAATCTGAATGCTCCTGCTGTGTGCCACTCTGCAGGCCTCCTCCCCACCAGCGGAACTGCAGGTGCTGTTCCCATTTGTATACCCTTGAGCTCCAGGCCCAGACAGACCCCTCATCAGCCTGTTGCTCACTAGGCTGGGTTCCACCCTTCCCCTTTATGGGGGAGATGTAGAGCCCACAAGGAGCACCTTACCCCCACACTCTATTGACTAGCTTCCTCCTCTCACACACACAGCACATCCTACCAACTTTCTTAGTTTTGTATAGACCAGAGTGGAGGTAGCCAAGTCATTCCTGCTTTCTCTTCTTGTCCCTGTAGCTTAGGGGGCTAGGTAGCAGCCTTCATTGTAGAGCTCTGTGTCTGTGTGTGGGCCAGTACTATCCATGGTGAGAGTTCCTGGTCTGGATAAGTGTACAGAAGCTGCAGCAGCTGATGGGAAGCCTGGGGAGAAAGCTGTGGGGCTGTTGAGAGAGTATCCAAAGACCCAGGGGATGGATAAAGGAGAGAGCTACCAGCCTGGGGTAGGAGCTTGTGCTAGAGGAGAGCCTGCCAGATCCATTAGGAATTGTCTGTCAGGGTGCAAGAGTGGATGGCTGGGTGGTGAGCAGAGGGAGAGAGAAGCACAGAGGCCATTGGAAACTCTGGAAGGTTTCTGGCAGGTTGAAAGAGTGGGTGGCAGGTGGGGGCCAGAGGGAAAGGGAAGTACAGAGGCCCCTGGAATCACCAGTAGGGGTCCCATGGGGTGGAAAGGCAGGTGTCTGGGTGGGGGACAGAGGGAGAGAGATGGAATCACAGAGGCCACTGGGACCACTGGAGGGCCCTGGCATGGTGTAAGTGTGGTTGCTGGGTAGGGGATGGAGTTAGAGAATGGCCTATAGAACAGAGGAGTGCTACAGGGCAAGGGGTCCTGTGGATGAGGAGAGCCACAGGGGCCCAGGTCCCTATGGGAGGGTGGAGGGCTGTGGGTGCCTGTTGGAGGAAGGAGGGCAGCAGGTACCTGTGAGAAGGAGAGGAGCCATGGGTGCCTATGGGAAGGAGGAGGGTGGTGGGAATGCAGGTGTCTGTGGAAAGGAGGTAGTTGACGGGAATGTGGGTACCTGTAGAAAAGAGTAAGGTGGCAGGGAGCATGGGTGTCTGTGGAAAGGAGGAAAGTGTCAGGAGCACGGGTATCTGTGGAAAGCTCTGGTGATGTATTGTATCAATATATAGAACTTTATCAAATTAACATTCAGAATATGGAACTAACTATTCTTTCATTAGTCTGAGTGGTCCACATTTCCACCCCGTTTCTTCCCTGTGGACAAATCTTGGAACCATATGTAGTAGTTTTATGCCAGATGGTTTTCTGAGTCCTTGGGAACTTGCTCTTTCACATCTGCGTATAGAATGGAATGGAGATTTATTTCTTTAACTTAACATACAAGTGTTAGTTAGTTAGCCTTATTGTTCACTTTTCTTTTGAAGCTGACCTGTATGGAACTCACACTAGGAACTCTCTGGGATGCATGGCAGGGGTGAGGGGTTAGTGAAGGAGGGAACAGTGCGTGCAAGGGAGGGAAGCTGGAGTCCGAGATTGGAGCCTCTCCTCAGGGACAGCTTGTGTCACCTGGTTGGAATCATTTAATTGCCTGTGGTAGTTTTGAATAAAGGTCCCCCAATAAAATTTATTATAATTGTGTTTATTAAATTGTTAATTGTCTCCAGCCAGTTCTGGCTGGAGGAGGTGTGTCACCTTGGTCCGATCCTAGGGTTCAGCCCTAAGGTGTTTCTGGGGTGGGTCTGGAATTCTATACATGCAAAAAGCAGTCTGAGCTCAAGCCTGGAGTTCCTCTTGTTTGCTAGTTTACAGTGTGCTTGCTTGCTTAAGGTGCTGGTGGTGGGTTAACTCTATCTCTGCTTGAATCTGTAAAAGGGAGCCAGCCTTTTTCCTTAATTTCCCTTGGGTCTGTTACTTCAATAAATACCTTTCTCCCCCAAATTGTGCCTGGTTTGGAGATTCATCCCAGCGACATGTGGCTGACTATGACATTGCCCTAACTTAAAGTACATTTTACATGCTACATTTGAAACTGTGACCTTTAATAATGAAAGCCAATTTCACTTTCTGCAGTGGCAAAGCACTTCCAAATATTGCCTGGAGTTATAGAGGGCTCCTTTAGGAATAACAAGACATCAAATATTCTTTTTCCTTATTCCACTCTCCTCCAGGTAGCATGGCTGCTATGTATCTTTGAAAGAGGGGGTATGTGTGGTGGAAATTAATGCATTCTTCTCCAAAATTCCAGACATTATAGAACTCTCTTTTGTTTTATTTTGATTTGTATTTATTCATCCATTTCCTGTCTCCATTCCCCTTCCATTAAACCCCCTTCTTTTCCAATTAGGCTCTCTTCTACTTTGATTTGGATTTGTTTCTTTTAATCCTCCCCATCATCCATGATTGAATGTTGATGGACCCAATATTGTACAGGTTTTCTACAGTGAAAAAGAGTTGTCATAAGGTCCCAAATGTAACAATCACTTCATGTCCAGAAAACAGCATTCTACAGCACTTTTCCCCATCCTCTTGTTTTTACATACTTTCCACCCCTCTTTTGCAAGACATTACAAAATTCTTATGAAGCCCATGGCTTCTGATTGATACTGAATATAATCCAGGTAGGGCTTCAGTTTGCTCTTTTGCAATATCCTTAGCAGAATACATTGAACAATATTTTATTCTTAAAAATATATCTATCTGGGGAAATTACCAAAGATTGCAACTCCCTTAAGTTTTCCTATATATTTCACACCATTGTTTTTTTTCTTTCTGTGGTATTTATATTTATAATTTACACATTCTCTTAACAATTAAATGGCATGTTTTAAGTTCTCTTCTTGCCTGGGGTGACATCACTATACTACCTAGTGTCCTGGGGTAGCATCACTGTGTTATCTGGTGACTTGGGGTGGCATTGTTATAGTATCAGTTGTCCTAAGGGGCCAATTCTGTAGTACCTGGTGTCCTGGGTTAGCATCATGTACTATCCTGTGTCTTGGTGTGGCATTGTTGTAGTATCAGGTGTCCTAGGGTGCCAACTGTGTAGTACCTAGTGTCCAGGGTGGTCTTACTATAGTACCTGGTACCCTGGGGTGGCATCAGTAATGTCATTTTCATACTGTTTCAGTGGATCTTACTCCTTTTGATTCATTTTTAAATTCTGGCACCATTTCTTCTTACATAGACTAAATCTGAAATGAAGGCCTCTTGCCATTCCAAACTACAATACCTCACTTATATTTGGTTCACATTTCACAGGACCTGAACTTTAAATTTTACCTGTAACACTCTGAATTTGAAATGCAGTTCTGGTTTTTCTATTTTTCTACCACATTATCTATGATAATTGCCAGATAGGATGAAAATGAAACAGAATAATGTATAAGAAAGCATTTAAATGTCAGCTGATGCTTCAAAACACAAAGTAGGAAGTGCCCCCTCCCAGAGGAACTGTTTTACCTTGGATACTTCCCTCCATCCTCTAGCAGGCAGATGAAATCTGTCTTAGTCAGGATTCTCTGGAGAAACAGAACCAATAGAACAAATTGTAGTGAAAAGGGGATTTACTGAATTAGCTCATGGTAGTCCCACAATAGCAGTGTGTAAGACTGAAAGTTAAGGAACAATTAGCCACTCAGTCTATGCGGCTGGATGCCTCAGCAGTCCCAATCCAGTACTGAAGGCCTAAAGGCTTCCTGCAGAGCCACTGGTCTTCAGTCCAAGCTGGAAGGCTGAGGAAACTTTGTTCCATTGCTAATGAAGGGATAGATGAGCAGTATGGATTCACATTCAAGTCATAACAAGCACGAGAAGCCAAGCAGGAGAAGAGAAAGATTTCCTTGTCCCTTAAATAGCCTTTGGGCAGGGTCTTGAAACCCTTTCCCAGATTTGTTTGCTTTCTGAGGGTATGGAATTTCCTTCCTGCACTGCTGTCCCAGGAAGGAAAGTTTATTTCTAGCTCCCCCGAGCCTCCTTACATCCTGCCTCCTACTGAGAGGGCTGCCTTCCTATAAATAACCTCAGAGACCCACCTAGGATTACTAAACATGTCAAGTTGACAACAAAACTTAATCATCACAAGTCCACTCATTGTAAACATGACATCAAACCATATCTCCTTACATCATACCTAATTACCAAAGGAAGACAGTAACAAGATCATAATTATGCCTAACATATAACTATCCCATGTACAACTGGAAATGCAAAATCAAACGAGCTGCTTCAGGGTGGTGGGGCACATGGTAGGACCAGTGAATTTCATGACCAGGAGCCCACTTCTGTGCTTCTTTGGCTGTGAACTGAGTTCCTTCCTTTGAAGCAATGCTATGTGAAATACCATCAGTGGATAAGGTACTCTGTGAGCCCATTGATAATAGTTTTCACAGGAATACTCAAGGCAAGGAAAGCAAATCCATACCTTGACTAAGTATCTATTCCAGTAAGGACAAAATGCTGCTTTTTCAATGATGGAACTGGTCCAATGTAGTCAACCTGCCACCAAGTAACTGGCTGGTCTCCCTGAGGAATGCTAAAATTCAGGGGGCTCAGTGTTGGTCTCTGCTGTTGGCAGATCATTCACTCAGCAGCAGCTGTAGTCAGGTCAGCCTTTGTTAGTGGAAGTCCATGTTGTTGGGCCCATTCACATCCTGGTCACTTTGTTCATGGGCCCTTTGGGCAATGACAGGGATGGCTGAGGAGGGAGGTTGGACACTACACACAGAATGGGTCAGCTTATCTAGTTGATTATTAAAGTCATCCTCTGATGAGGTTGCTTTCTGATGAGCATTAACATGGGACACAAGTATCCTTATATCCTTTTCCCACTCAGAGAGGTCTATCCATATACATGTTTCTCACCAATTTTCCAATTGTGCTCCTTGAAAGTTCCAGACCATCCAGCTGAACCATTGTCACATCCCATGAATCAGTGTATAACTGCATTTCTGACCATTTTTTCCTTCCAAGGAAAAGGTACAACCATATATATTGCCCAAAGTTCTGTCCATTGTGAAGGCATCCCTTCACCACAGTCCTTTGGAGTTGAACCAGGAAAGGGCTGTTCCTGCATAATGTGCTTAGCCATCTGTAAACCATGCCTTAGCTCTCCTCCTCAGTCAATTGATCATAGGACACCCCCCATAATGTCATAGGTGCATGCTTGGGGACAGAAGACATTGTAACAGGAGTAGCAGCATTTGGGCAACTTCCTCATGCAGCTTACTTGTGCCCTCAGGGCCAGTTGGGTCCAATCACATATATACCACTTCCACTTGATGATGGACCACTGCTGTGCATATCAATCCTTATGTCCTGGTGGGTCAGATAACACCTAACTCATATTGGGCAGCTCAGGTCACATAGTAACTTGATGACCCATTGTCAAGTGTTCAGTTTTCACTAAGGCCCAATATTAGGCAAAGAACTCACTCTTCAAGGGAGAATAATTGTCTTCAGATGATAGCAGGGCCTTATGGCAAAATTCCAAAGGCCTCTGTTGTGATTCACCTATGGGGGGGCTGCCAAAACCTCCAAACTATCCTTATCAGCCACTGGCACCTCAAGTACCATTGGATCCACTGGATCATATGGCCCATGTGGCAGAGCAGCCTGGACCTGTTGAAGAGGCCTCCTCTTATTATGGGCCCCATGAAATCTAGAAATGTTCCAAGTCACTTAACATACGGGATGAAGTAACACACCCAAGTAAGGAATGTGCTACCTCCAAAATACAAATAGGCCCGCTAGACATTGTGCTTCTTTCTTAGTGGCAGGAAAGACCAGGTGCAACAACTTATCCTTCACCTTAGAAGGGATATCCCTATATGCCCCACAGCACTGATCTCCTAGAAATTTCACTGGGATGGAAGGTCCTTGAATCTTGGATGGATTTATTTCCCATACCCTGATGTGCATATGCTGTACCAGCAACTCCAGAGTGGTTGCCACCTCCTGCTCATTTGAACCAATCAGCATAATATCATTGCATTGATATAATGAACCCAAGTGACACCTTGTGGAAGGGACAGGTGATCAAGATCCCTGCGAACTAAGCTATGACACAAGACTGGAGAATTAATACCTTTGAGGTGAAACCTTCAGGTGTACAGCTGAGCTTGCCAGCTGAAAGCAAATTGCTTCTGGTGGTCCTTATGGACTGGTATGGATAAGAAAGCATTTGCAAGATCAATAGCTGCATACCAGTTACCAGGAGATGTGTTGATCTTCTCAAGTAAAGAAACCACATCTGGGACAGCAGCTGCGATTGGAGTTACCACTTGGTTGAGTTTCATAAAATCCACCATCATTCTCTAGGATCTATCTGTCTTCTGAACAGGCCAAAGAGAAGAGTTAAAGGGAGACATGGTGGGAATTCTCACCCCTGAATCCTTCAAAGTGGCATTAATTTCTGCAATCCCTCCAGGAATAATATTGGCTTTGGTTTGCTATTTTTCTTAGCAGTAGGACCTCCAATGGTTTCCATTTGGCCTTTCCAACCATAGTAGCCCTCACGCCACAAGTCAGTGAACCAATGTGGGGGTTCTGCCAACCCCTAAGTAAATCTATCCCAATTATGCATTCTGAGACTGGAGGAAGTAACCATAGGATGAGTTTGGGGACCCAGTGGACCCATTGTCAGCAGGACATTTGTCAAAACTCCATTGATCACCTGACCTTCATAAGCACCTATGTTAATTACAGGGCCAGGATGCTGTTTGGGGTCAACTAGAATCAGTGCCAATTTAAAGTCAGTGTCTAATAGACTGTAAAAGGCCCAATTACTTCCTTTTCCCCAATGTATAGGTACCCTAGCAAAATTCCATAGGTCTCTCTGAGGAAGGATAGGACTAAGCTTAACATTGAAACATTTGGAGGAAATGCCTTAAATGTCTTTTTAAAGTTTGGTCATGCATGAACATAATTCATTTATTTACTGAATGCTTATTAAATTCATATAAAAGGGCAAAGACTATTAGGTTTGAGGTTTTTTTTAGAAACAAAACCAGATACATCCCCCACCCTCACTGAACACCAAGAGAATGAATGTGCTAATTAAATATTCACATATCACATGCAAAGATAAGATGACTAATTCTTGGTGAGCACATAAAGCTGACAGGCCTAGCAGGGAATGTGATTTACATGATTTCATGTCGTGCTTGGGCTAAGATGCTCAGGTGATGGTATCTAACTTAAGCATAGTGTGCTCCTGTGGGTAGCGTTCTAAGCAAGAGATACCCTCTAATAATCAGGGAAGTAAGAAGAAGGAGAGTGTGAGCACAGAGGGCAAAGGAAATGGAAGAGTTTGTGTGCAGAGCAAAGAAAGGCCCAAAGCATCACATGTTTTATGTCAGCAACCTTAAACTTACATGGGAAGTGGTTGGTGTATCAAGACAATCAACTGTTCATTTAAATTACACATTGTTTATGCTTAGTTGTTCATTTTGTGGTGCTGGGGACAGTATCCAGAGTCCTGCACAAGATAAGCAAGCACTCCATCATGGATTTCACCCATAGCCCAAAAGTTCACCTTTAACTCTAGATCTCCTGTGAAAAAGCTGTGTGGAGGAGTTCAGAGAAAGTAACAGGAGGCTAGTTAGAAGGGAGGGCTGCTACAGCAGCTTAGAGATGGATCATCGTAGGCAAAGGCTCTGTAACAGGTGCAAAAAGATGTTGATGGGTTAAACCATCTTCTAATAAGGAATTGTGTACAGGATAGAGGAAAAAGTCAGAGGTGGTCTCTATTTCTACATTGCACAGCATTTAGGGATTGGGAACACTACAATCAGGGCAATAATAATTTTAGTTTTGAAATGTATTTGTCATTACTTTGAGATATCTAAGTGAGCTCAGTAAGGAGCATGCAGATCTAAAATGTGGAGCTAGGAATTAGGTCTGATCTAGAAATATCAAATCAGAAGTGAGTGGCATACATCTGGCATGCCAGGATGGAAATTGGAGCCCTAAGAACAGATGACAGCATGTAAGAAGAAAGGAGCTTGACAAAAAGAAACCAGCATTTGGCTGTGTGACACACTAGTGTGTGGATGGCCGCGGAGGGAAGGGACGCATGGAACATTGATACAGGAGCAAAAGTTAATCCACGGAAAACTGAGCAAAAGACAAGGGTAACATTTCATTGAAAGAAATGAAATTAGCTAAAAATAAAGCAGGCTCAACCTCTCTAAGAGAGCACAAAGTAAAAACACAAAGAGATGCTATTTCATAAGAAAAATGGTAAAGCCATGAAGCCCAGTGTTAGCACGGCCATGGAGTAATGGAGAGGATGAAGACAGCACCGACTGTGCACACAGATGAAGCAGGAAGCAGAGGTAATACAGCCACCAGGGCCACCACTTGGCTTTAGTAGTAAACACACACTTCTAAACAGTACACCTATACCTACTGGAACCTTCACCTTAGCAAACTGCTCTTACTTACTTCTCCCCTAGTGACCATTCTTCCAGTCAGTGCCTCTTCAAATATGTTTTTAGATAGATCCAGGATCAAAACAGTAGGGGCATCTGGCTTTGACAGGTTCTGGGTGCTTGAGCAAAAAGCAAACTGTCATTTTGAACTTTTTGGTAGAAACCCATATTTGTCATATTATACTCTGTATAACTGGCTGAATATAAAACTAAAATCAGATGCATCAAGGAAAGAAACATGAATAATGGAAAAGCGTCATATAACCAAACCTGTTGCGCAGATCATATGACCATTCAAATTAAACCAGTAGCAACTGATCCCCTCTCCTCTTAAACTCCTATAAAGGGAAGCTCCAGACCAACTCTGGTGCCCTTGAGTATTCTCCACTCAAGAGACCCACTGCCCCTTGGCAGTTTATTTAAACCTTTAATATTACTTTATTTTTATTAAAGTGTCTTTCTGTACAAATACTTCTGTGCACATTTCAATTCTTTAGGAGTCCAAGAACCTGGAAACCACTGGTAATATAAATCCTGGGAAATAGTCTGGCATCATTGGTTAGTGAGAAGATGCACATTCTCTGCAAGCCAACAAATCTAATCACTGCTATTTTCCCAGTGCATGTGTATAAACACAGGCAGGAATGTTCATTGCCAGGTTGTTGTTAAGAGCCAAACCCTGGAAGCCACACTAAAGGTCCAAAGACAGCACAGGATACAATATTGCATATGTCCATAAAACAAAAGGGCTCAGTTGTGAAGATGTACTATTCTGATGGTTAAGTTTTGTGGTCAACTTGACCTGTTTAGCAATCTTGGCTCATCTAAGGTTACTTAGAGGAAGGATTAACTAAAGGGGGAGGTCCCTCCTCCAGAGTGAGCCCATCTCCAGAGTGGGCTGCCCTCTCAGTACGGAACAGGATATAAGGAAGCTCCAGGGGAAGGTCTCTCTTTCTTCCTCCCACCTGGCTGCTGGTGCTTGTCAGGGCTTGCATGTGGATCACCTTACTCAGCTTACCTTTGTTGACATTGGAACCAAGTTTCCTCAGCTTTCCAGCCTGGACTAAAGAAAGCCTTCAGACCTTCAGTGATGGATTGGGACTGCTGAGGCATCCAGCTGCATCGGCTGAGCAGCAGCTACCGGTTCCTTGACTCTCAGGCCTGCAGACTGCTATTATGGGACTGCCTTAAGCTAATCCAATAAATCCTTCTTTTACTACAATTCATTCTATCAACTCTGTTCCTCTAGAGAACCCTGACTAATACAACTACCTACTTAGATAACATTCTCTTGACCAAATCCTCCACCACAGTATTGCACCTAGTTATGACACAGAAGATGCAGAGCATAATTGTTCAAATAAAAGGCTGTAGCACCGCAGAAAAGTAGGTGGAGAAATACCAAGATTAGAAAGAATGCCAGACAATATTGGCTGTTTGTTTTCTGCATGACCTTGGACCTTGAACACAAAACTTCTAATATGCCATGCAAGCTATCTTCAGCCAAGCTGCAATTCAACCTCAACAGTTACTTTTGATGCTGAAGTAGAGGTTTGGAGTTGGTAATGGCCATACAGGAACCTGCCAAGCTTGGGTTAAAGTTCATCTGAATTGCTAGCTTTATAATTTTTTACTTCTATGTGCACGTTCTTTAGATGCACATTATGCACAAAATAAAGAAAACAAATCGAATAAGAAAACAAATCACAAGTAAAAAGTTATAAGAAAAACAGCACCTTGGGTCACTACAGACATAGATGGCTCAGCAGGTAAGACAGCTGACTGTATAAGCATGATGAGCTGAACTTCATCCAGCAGCCACGTAAAAATCTGAACATGGACCATATGCTTGCATCCCCAGTGCTGTAGGGGCAGAGATGGCAGAATTTCTGAGGCTAGCTGGGTAGCCAGTCTGACTAAAAATTGGTGAAGTACAGATTCATAGAGAGACTCTGTCTCACAGCACTAGATTGAAGAGTAACAAAGAACACTTGATGTTCTCTGTCGGCCTCCAAGTACCTGTGCACAGGCATACACATCTGCCCACCCATGGGCATATCCATACACAGGACCATGAAAAGAGTGCCATTTGGAATGGTGAGTGTGACAGTTAACTCCTTCAGGCAAGTTCCATAGATCCCAAACCTGACCTCCTCCCCTTGAGTGGGAGGTGTCTCTAACTAGAGTTCAACCCTAATCCTAAAACTGATTGGTTAAAGATAGACCAATCAGCTGTCTGTCTGCCTACCTGGGACAGGGAATGCTCAGTAAACAGAAAATTCTGTCTCTTCTCTCCCCCACATGGCCTGACAGAAGGACCCCTGACTCTTCAGGGACCTGGTAAGGTCTCCCCAGCCCCCCACCACAGAGTGACAACAGATTCTCTGGCTTGGTGAACACAGGCTTGACTTCTTTCAGATAACCATGGCCTTCCTCAGCCAAGTGGACAAGTCTCCATTTGAGGACCTCTTGTCCTCACAAAGCAGTATGCCCTCCCACCACACAGCAGAAGTTCAAGTTTGCCTAGAGATGACACTAGCAATGTTTACATAACCTACTAATTTTACCCAGTGGATGTTGAGAGCTGCTCCACGTTGAGTGTCTCATGCACTTTAATTCTAATTATTCCCCGAGTTTTTGTTGTAGAGTAGTTAGTTTTCAGACTGATGGTGAGGAGCCTGCTTGAGGCAGATGGGAAGTGCTTACTATGCTAATCGACTTCTGGGTTGTTAGTGGAAATTATTAAATGGAGATGCTAGCAATGCCTCTGGTGGAATTAAGGAGGTGACAGGTTAAAAGGCAGAGATAAATGGTGTTGTGATTGTGGGTTGGACTGGGCTTGGGGCTCCAAGTTCAGACGAAGAAACTGGCATGCTAACTTAAAAAGTATCCATTGTCTATAGTTAAATATACTCGGAGAAATAGTAAAATAATGGAGGAAAAGCATCCTAGGCCAAGTTATCGATTCTTTGTAAAAGACGGTTACATTAAATTATGTTATTTTAACAAAAGAAAGGTAAGTGCTGGGCTTGGTAGCACATTCCTTTAGTCCCAGAGCTCAGGATTTAGAGGTAGGAGATTCTTCCAGGAAGTTTAAGGGCAGCCTGGGGCTACAGAGTGAGTTCCAGATCAGCTTAGGCTACAGTGAGACTCCCATCTTGAAAATAAACCACACACAAAAAAGAAAGTCTGGAAAAACTCAATTAGAATACAAGCTGAACAGAAATTTAAGGAAAGTTCTAATAGCAAAATTGATCAAGAGAAGGAGAAAGGAGCCAGGTGTCAGAGGGCACAAACTGGTTCTAGAAATAACTAACATTTTCAAATAATATTCCCCAAATCCTAGCAAATGTTTATTTTTCTAGGAAAATATAGATTAAAAACTGACTCAACGAGGTGAAAGCATTATTCAACTTTTCATCACTGTGACAAAAAACAATTGATGGAAGGATTAAGTTTGGCTCAGAGTTTTAAAGGTTTCAGACCACGGCCACTTGGCTCTCTGGCTCAGGGGCCCAGGCACAGTGCTGGGAATGAGCTGGCTGATCTCACAGAGGGAAGGAAGCCAGGCAAGAAGGGTTAAAGGAGAGATGTCCTTCAAAGGCTGGCCTCCACTGGCTCACTTACTCCAAGCAAGCCCTACCTTCTACTAGTTTAATCAGTTATGAACGCTCCAATGGACAGATCAACTGATGAGGTTGGAGCCTGAGGCTCCAGCAACTCTTTATAACCCATCAACTGTCAGAAAAGCCTTCAATATATGAACCTTTGGAACCATGTCTTCTCTAAGCCATAACAGGAAACAATTAAGAAGGAAGGATAAAAACAAAAGAATTAGTTTTAGTAAATGTCCTGAGACAGTCATAAAATATATAAAATTATATTTTAGGCATCAAGTTTTAGGTGAAACCTATGCTTTATACCATGTTCCATAAACCATAATGAGAAGGGCTGGGTAACATCTCTTTTGATATGCCCACAGCCTCTTTTGAAGTTCAGAAGATGATACCTTATTTTGAAAAAGAATATTTGCCTCATAATTAAGTTAAAGGCATAAAAGATGAGATTATTTGTATCACTTGAGTGACACCCAAATCAAGTATCCCTATTGAGATACACAGGACAGGCAACAATGTGTCCATAGAGGCAGAAATCTAAGTGGTACAGCCATTGGCTAGAGCTGGAAGTTGCTTTGCAGGAACTCAACTGATACCTAGATTTGGTATCCAGGCTTCCAAAAGTTAAAAGAATCCTCTCTTTCAGTTAATTTGCTCATTTATAGGTTGGGTGACTTAATTGTTTCAGCTTTTACCTATTCTGGATGCTTTTAAATGGTAGACTAGCAAAGATTTCTCCCATTCTGGGGCATTCCCTTCCCTCTGGTAGCTGTTTCCTTTGCTGTGCAAACCTTTTTAATTTTATGCAATCCCATTTTTTGCTTTTTGTTCTTACTTCCTGAGCTATTGGAGTCCTAATCAAAAAGTCCTTGCCTATGTCTATATTTTTCAATAGTTTCATTATGCTTTCTTCTGGAATTTTCAAAGATTAAATTTTTCATTAGTCTTTGATCATTTTGAGCTGATTTTTATACAAGGTGAGATGCCAGGATCTAGTTTCAATCTTCTTCATGTGGATATCCAGTTTCCTCAGTACAATTAGAGAGGCAATCTTCATCAGTGTATATTTGGAACCTTTGTTGAGATCAAAACCCTACTGTGACTGTATCTTATCCCAGTCAGCATGACTATAATTATGAGTACAAATGATCATAAATGCTATGAGGAGCCAGAGTAAAAGGAGTCTTAATATACTTTTGTTTGGTTGTAAACTAGAAGCTGCTATAGAAATCGATATGGATGTTCCTCAGAAGAGTAAAGAGGGGGCTGGAGAGATGGTTCAGTGGTTAAAGGTACTTTCTTGAAAATCCTGAAGGCCCAAATTCAATTCTCCAGTACCCACATAATGCCAGATGCAAAAGGTGGTGCAGGTTTCTGGAGTTTGTTATGCGGAAGCCTCCGTCACACCCCTCTCTTTCTCTGCAGCTCTTTTAATCAAATAAATATTAAAAAAAAACAAAGTTATCCCAACCATATGATCTTGCTATACTGCTCTTGGGCATATACACAAAGGAATCAAAGTCACAATACAATAGAGACACCTGCACATCCGTGTTTGCCAAAGCATTATTCACAGCAGCCAAGGAATGGAATCAGCTTAGGTGTCTGTCAATAGATGAATTAATAAAAAAATGCATATATTCACAATGGAGTTTTATTCAGATATCAAGGCAAATGTATTCACCTCATTTTCAGGAAAATAAGTGAAGTGAGAAAGTATCATTGTTGCAGTCAACCTTCTTGTTGCTACAACAAAGAACCCAACGAAAAGCAGCTGATGGGAGGAATGGGTTTATTTTGGCTTAGACTTGAGGGGAAGCTCCATGATGGTGGGGGAAATGAAGGCAAGAGCAGAGGGTGGACATCACTCCACCACAGCTCTGCAAAAAGCAGCAGGGTAGGTAGGTGTGACAAAAACTGGCAAGGGGAAGTCAGCTATAACCTCCATAACCCTGCCTCCAACAACACGCCTCCAACAAGGTGTCAATTCCAAAACTGCCTTCAACCACTGAGGATCTTTATCCATTGAGCAATCTCTCCAGCCCCTTTACTTTTTGTGGAAAGTTCCTCAGTTGGGGGCATTTAGAACACATTAAGTTTATGGGGACACCTGAATCAAGCCACTACAATCATGTTAAAAGAAATATATCAGATTCAGAAAGATCAGCATGTTATTTTCTTTCATATACTCAATATAATAAAATATAATAAGCCCCAGAGATGTCATTAAATGAAAAGTGTAGCTGTGAGAGAAGATGAAGGGGCTACGAATGAAGGTAGAGGGGAGGGTAAAGTGGAAAGGGGGGTAGATATGATCCATGTATGTTATATGCATATATGGAAATTTCACAATGAAACTCACTACACCCTATAACTAGTGTGTAATGGTAAAAATATGTCTTTTACATTAAGGCCCTACTTTTATGTATATTTTGACATCTGCCTCAGAAGGCTACTAATATAAACCAATATACCTTTTAGCATGACAGAGGTCTTTATCTGCAGGTATCAGACACTCTAAGAACCCTGGAACTGTTACCCTGTCACCAGCATTAACATTGATAGTCTAGTAATCCTGGGCCATGGACAAAGTCCTTATTAGATAAATCTCTATTTCTTTTTTTAAAATTATATCTTTATTTTCCATAATTAGATACACCGAATGAGCAAAAGATGTGTTGGTATCCCCTATTCCCAGATTTCCCTCCTCCCTGTCCCCAATCCTCCTCCATGGGCAAACTGGCTCAGTCCATGGGGTAGGTAGGAGGGCCTAGGAGTCAACCCCGTTCCACCCCCGTTTGTATGTTGTTACTGAGGGGGCCATGTCTCTGGATATTCTCCTCCACTATGGCTCTTACAATCTTTCCGCCTCCTCTTCCGCTCAGTTCCCTGAGTCATGGTGGGTGAGTACTAAGGCTGCTTTAATGTTGAGGTCTTGGGGGCCTCTGTGCTTCTGCTTTAGATTGTGTTGAAGATCGTTGAGGTCTGTCTCATTGGCTTATCCTGGTTGACTAATTGGCTGTGGTTATAGGTCTCTTGCTTATCTCCATCACTCTCTGCGTAATTCCATATGGTTCCTCCATGGTAGGTCTGTAGTGGCTCATCTCTTTCCAGGATGTCAGCTATTGGCCTGCAGCTCGTTGGTACGGTTAGAAAGGCCACAGCTCTCTCACTGCCTTCTGAAAAATGCAAACAGAATCTCCATCAGAGAGTGACATCAGTATAGGTTAACTGAGATACACATTTCTGAATTGGCTAGATTCTATTGTGATTAGCCTCTTTGTAAATCACTTGTAAAGTGAATTTGTCTTTGGGGTCCCATAATTTTGCCCTGATTTCCAATTCCAGTTAAGGGGTCCTTGTCACTGAGTGGATTACTTGGCCAAATTAAAAGCTGTTGATTACCTTCCCTAGGCTTTGGCACCTCCATTGCACAAGCGTTTGTATCTTGGTTCGCTGTTCTCTCCCAGAAAGAAGTGTGTTCATCCTATTCATGGTGGCAGACTGCCTTTTATATCAGTGGTCTCTGTTTACTCCAACTATTGTTGACCAAATCTCTTTTTCTTTATCTCTGCAATGTGGTGAACACACGCCACTTAGAGTAATTACTACAATGTGACATAATATACAAAAATATGTTACCACGGTGCCTGGGAGACAACCAGCAACTGATAAATCATAACTCTTGCCACACAGGGATCCTCTTACAGATGCATACCTGGGCCATCCTGCTTGCACCTGCCAGGGTCTCATTGCATTAGATCATTCAACAAGACAAGCCACATGGTAGATAAAGTTGCAATAGTTGGACAACAAAAAGCTGACACTAAAGGGTTTTTTCCCTTATAGTTAATCTTAGCCAAACTTCCAAGAAGCATTTTTTTCATTATATGACTTCATAGAAATAATGTCAAAAAATCATTTAAGATTACAAAATGGATATGCTAAGACATAGAAATCTTTTATACTAGTTGAAGTGAAAACACATTTTCCAGAAGGCAATCTTTAAGGGGAGCAACACCCAGAGTAAAGGAACAGGTGTGTTCTGGGTGTGCCTTGTGTATGGCCTGCTGGGACACAGGACAATCATTTCCAGAACCTGTGGTGCATGCACCTGAGGGACACTTTCCTCAGTATGTTTGTTTGGTAAGGAGAGTTGCTAAGAATGAGTCAGAATATGCATGCTTGAGTTGGTGATAGCTCTGTCTTCTGGGTGTGGCCCTGGTAACTGTAGCAGCTTGTCTCCATCATGTGGGAGCCCGTCACCATCCCTGAAGTGACACTAAGTCTCATATAGCATTTCTCCTGGTCCCAACGTACTTTCACAGGACAGGAAATAAATATCCAACCTACCTGAGCTTGGGTTTCCTGGATGAGGTCCCGTGAATTTTTCCCTTGATGCATCCAAAATCAGCCTAAAGTTGGGAACAAGCTGCTATCACAAAATATTTAAGTCTGGGCAAGTTACAAAGAATATCTTCTTGCAGTTCTTGAGGCAGCAAGTGCAAGAATCAGGCACTGGCTGGTGAAGTTGTCAGAAACCACTCCTTGGCATCTGTCTTAGTCAGCCACATGTCACTGTGATGAACCTCCAATCCAGGCACAGTTATGGGAGGAAAGGATTTATTGAAGCTACAGATCCAGGAGAAGTTTCACAATGGTGAAAGAGGCTGGGCCACTTTCACAGGTCCAAGCAGAGAGAGAAACCCATCACCAACATCATACACATAGCAACAAAAAAGGCAGGGGGTAAAGAGAGATTTTCTCCCCCTTTATATCTCCCCCTTTATATCACCTTAGTGTGGGGTCTTGCAATCCTTTCCCAGATTTGTTAATTCCCTAAATCTTTGGAGTTTCCTTCCTGCACTGCCCTCCCAGGAAGGGATATCTGATTCTAGCTCCCTTGAGCTTCCTTACACCCTCCCTCCTGCCGAGAGTGCCCCCTTCCTGTAAACAACCTCCGAGACCCACCCAAGCTTACTAAACAGCTCAAGTTGACAACAAAACTTAACCATCACAGCATCCAAGGTCACCATTGTTGTGTCCCCCAGAGGGCACAGATGCTGGGTCCTCACAAGGCCAGTAACCAGTCATGAACACCTCTCATAAGTCCATCTTCCCAATGCCATCATTGGTCATCCCATTTTAGCATTTAATTTATGGAAGCACACAACCACTCTCTACAGAGATAGACTCTTTGAAAGGGTATCCTAATCTCTCACCAATAAGATTTGAGGACATTTTGGAAGGGGCAAAAGGTTGAGGATGTGAAGGAAAAAGTAGTTTAATAAACTGCAGAATAGAAAGACATTCCATTGAAGTCCATTGATGTGTTTTCACCGGTAGTCCCAGTCAGCATGGTTGGCATATCATTATATTTGCCAAGGTGTATGTTCCTGGCAGCTTGGCTGTATTTCCCAAGTTGTGCTAATAGATATTAGTTGAATTCACATACATAAGGTTTCCTCACTGTAAAGTGCAAGGGCATTCTGCATGTTCGTGTATAGCTGAGGAAGCCAGGGAAAGTTGATTGAAGATGTGCAAAGGCACTCTGACATCCTCAGTGTGAATGCACTCTTGGTTATGCTGGTTTTTATTGTGCAAGTCACTTTCCCAATCCCAGTGCCCTGGAGAAGCTCAGCCTGGGATGTTCTCACATTTGGACACTTCCCATCTGCTTGTGCTACTGAGGATTAGGTGCTAGGTTTTACTCCTTTACGTTGTCAGGGACACAGATGGATGAGCGGTATTTTGGCATTAATTTGCAAAGCTAGAGGCCCCAGCTCCTAGTAACAAAGATTCTCTGTCTCTCCCAAGTGGTTTCCATAGCAGTATTTATTCTTATAGAATGGACTCTGGAAGAATTAGCTCCAGGATTTTGAGAGAGGCTACCACTTGCTTCATTTCAGAGTTCTTATCCAGTGGCAATGGCTGTGTGTTCTCTTCTATACCTGAAGTTCATATAGCAATTCAAGAATTCATTTAAAATAACTGCCAAAATAGCAATCTATTCAAAATATATCTCATCCTCCCCAAATAAAATTTAATAGTATTCCATTCAAAACTGGACATGTTGGAAAATTATTCATCTATTATCTTAACCTTTTGATGTGTGGATGCATGTGGTATGTTGCGGTTTGTAGCATATGTGTGTGCACATGCTATTTGTACACGTGAGTCATATAGGCATGCCTCATGCACACGTGTGTGGCAGACAGAGAACGAGGTCAGGTAGTACCTTATCTCTTATCTCACTCTTATCTCTTAGCTTCCTGAGATGTCTCTCACTGGATTTGGAGCTGACCGTTTTTCAGTTAGACTGGCTGACCAGTAAGCCCCAGTGATCGTCATATTTCTGCATCTTCAGTGCTGGGTTTAAGGCATGCATGACCACATCTGGCACTTTACGTGAGTGCTAGGGATCAAACTCAGGTCCTCAAGCTTGCATAAACCTCTCATCCACTGAGCTAGGGCCACAGCTCCTAGTCTAGGATTTTTAACACACCCTTTCTATCCTTCCTGTAAGATCACATGAAAAATAGTCTATATAAGTAAACTGATGGATGATTTTGTTAATGGAACAGTGTCTTGACTCCCCCATGACGAGATTTCCCTGGTAGGTGGAAGGGTTAAGGAATAATCTGTATATAGAGTGGTGTGTACCTCCAAAGTTTAGATGCTAAAATGTGATGCCCAATGATGGCATTGCAAAGAGGGACTTGTAAGAGGTGTTTCTGATTGGTTACTGGCCCGTGTGAGGACCAACCATCTGTCCCCTCTGGAGGACCCAACAGTGGTGCCCTTGGAGGCAGTGATGGTTAAGTTTTGTTTCTTCACTCATAGAAAGATGGTCTTATTCCTTATTTTGTCCCATAGATACTGACTCAGTAGGAGTTGCATGCCAGCACTGTGCCCACCATTGCAAACAGAACCCTTAGACCCACCATCAAAAACAGCTGAAATAGTGGACTCTTCTGCTCTAAGGATGACCATGGGGATCTGAGGTGTACTGAGAACAAACAGAAAGAGATCCAAGGTGTAAAATCAAAGAGGAAAGAAACCAGCATGTGCTGGATTTGTAATGTAAGATGTTGCAGTCAGCTTTTTAGTTGCTGCACAGAAAGAAGCCAAGCAAAAGCAGCTTGTGGAGGAATGGGTTTATTTGGCTTACGGATTGGAGGGGAGACTCCATCCTGGCAGGGAAAACGATGGCATGAGCAGAGAGGTGGACATCACCTCCACCACAGCACTGCAAACAATGGCAGGAAGATGTGCCAAACACTGGCAAAGGAAAGCTGGCTTATAACCCCATTAGCCCGCCCCCGACAACACAGATCTAGCGAGCTTCTAACTGCCATCAGCTGAGGATTCATCATGGAGAACACATTGATTTGTTTGTGGGGACACCTGGATCAAACCATGACATAAGCCAAGTAAAGTACTATGATATTCCTGGGTATATCAGTTCAGCCTACCACTTACCAACTCTATTTGTACATATGCCCTTTCTCAAGTCAGTAATTTTTGTACTGGTTCTTATACTTACTTGCCAGACAAGTTCTCTACTACTGAACCACCTCTGCCACAAGCCAATAAAGCAACAATTTGAAGAGGTAAGCACCAATATTTCTTTCTTACTGATGATAAAACTCAGATCAAAAGAGATTAGTCTTCCCAAATTCACCCCTCATCATTGATTCTTAAGTCAAGGATATCAACCCTCAAACACACCAGTCTTCCAAAAAAATCCAGGAGCTGGTTAGATTTTGGTCTGGATTAAAAGAGAAGTGACAGCATTCACAGAGTCAGAGTTCAGTAGCAAATGACTGAGTAGGGGCTGATTAAGTGAGGCTTGGTGCTAAAGAATTGAGTAGTGACATCTTCAGGAGACTGCACTCTCTTGAGATGTGGGTGGAGGCGGAGGACCAATTACATAAACAGGTGAAGGTAACGGCTCTGACCAATGGCAGCTCCTGAGTCCTTCAGCATGGCTGGAAGGAATCACCATAGAGAGGGCTTCATTATCTCACAAACATCTGCTTTAGCTCAGGAGGCCTGGCTAAGCCCTTTCTCCTCCATTCCATTACTCTCCCTTAGAGCCAACAGTGGGGTCAACTTTAGGCAATCTTATATAAGGCTGAAGTTTAATACTGAGTGTGCTGAATCCTAACCACTAATCACCAGGGAGCTGAAATTTAGTCCTGGATTCTCCTGTTCCTTGTGCAAATGAACTGGGGTGGCCTTGGGACACCCAAGGAGAGCACTGATTTTAGCATTTGAGTGACTTCCTGTCTGTGTGTGACAACCCTTGGCCTGGTGGCCTAAGAGACAGGATCCTCTAAACTTCTAGACTCTGCCTCTATAAGACAGTTCAATATTTTTTGTGGGAATTCACAGGGTCCCTGCCACAGGAACCAACCCAGATATATACCAAGTATTGAAGATTCTGTGAGCCCGGGGCTGTGGGAGATCCTCACTCACCTCATGGGGTATGTTGCTCAGCAGAGGCTCTGTCAGCTCCCAGGACCTTCCAGGATTAAGTAGGTCTATAGCTCCTGCTCTTGGACTTTGAATACATGACCCACCTGAGACTAGAGGATGAACAGACCTTAGGCAGGATGTGCTAAGGGAAATACTCACTTTGTACATTTGCTCATTTAATTTTCCTTTATTTTTATTACTTCTGTATATCTGCATTATTTTTGCTTTATTTAGTGTGTGTGTGTGTGTGTGTGTGTGTGTGTGTGTGTGTGTGTGTGTGTGTGTATGCAGGTGCACACATGCTACAGTGCAAGTGTCCGAAGACAACTTTGGGGGTCAGTCCTTGCCTCCCCTTGATTTGAAGCAGGTCTCATCACTGTTCACTGCTGCATCATACACCAGACTAGCTGGCCTGCAAGCTTCAGGGCAAATCTCTTATCTATGCTTCCCTTCCTGCCATAGGTGCACAGAGATTACAGACACTCATACTATAGTGTCTGGATTTATATAGGTTCTACATACATACGGTGTTACAGTCAGCTTCTCGTTGCTACTGAAAAGAACCCAACCAAAAGCAACTCGTGGAGGAAAGGGTTTATTTTGGTTTACAGACTGGACAGAAAGCTCCATGATGGCAGGGAAAACGATGGCATGAACAGAGGGTGGACATCACCTCCAACACAGCACTGCAAATAGCAGCAGGAAGTTGTGCCAAACACTGGCAAGGGGAAGCTGGCTTATAACCCCCATAAGTCCACCCCAACCAACACAGCCTCAACAGGGTTCTAATACACAAACTGCCATCAGTTGGGGATCGACCATTCAGAACACATTCGTTTGTGGGTGACACCTGGATCAAACCATAACATACAGCAACTATGTTATCCACTGAGCCATCTCCCCAGCTGATTTCTGCTTTATTGGATTGATTCTTTTAATGGAATTTCAGGCTTCTTTCCTCACATCAGTATTTTTCCTTAAATGAGATTTTTAGCTATAGTCTCCAGTTTTGAAAATGAATATTTTGTCATTATTCATTTCTGAATATTTTATGGATTATTTATACAATCATCTTTGATCAAACTATTAAAAGTGTGATTTATGTTTGCTGTTTAAAGAAGTTAAATTCTGTGTTTATACGTGTATGTGGAAATGTGTACAATGTGTGGATATGTGTGGGCTTGTTCATGCCATGGCACACATGTCTGAGTCAGGGTGTTTTTCTCTCCTACCTTCTTTTGGAAGTGGGTCTCTCATTTTGCTGCTATGTGAGCTTCTGAATTCTCCTGGCTGTGTCTCTTACTTCTGTAGGTTCAGTGGATTACAGATGCCCACGTGCCAATGGTATCTGGATTTACAGTGTTGCAAGATGAGGTCTTCTCCCCAAGATAGGGCACAAATGACCAACCAATGGACGATTACACCAAAAGCAGTTTGGTGAACCAATGAGTTATTGGGGTGTCTTATAGAGCAGGCTGAGGGGTTGTTTACAGGAGCAACAAAAAACTCAAACACAGCTGAATCACCAGAAAGTCCACCTCAGCATAGGTGGGCTTACAACCCATTTCCAGACTGACTTCCTGAGTCTCTAGAATTTTCCTTACTACACTGCTCCCCCCACTCCCAGGAAAGGATGTTTGCTTTCAGATAACATGAACTTGGTGAGTAGTTGACTTCCTGAATCCCAAGAGTATCCTTTTATTCTTCAATTTGGAGGAAATCTTCTCCTAAACATAACAAGCACTGAGGAGAATCTAAGATGGGTCTGGGGACTTTGAAGCAAGCGCTTTTAACTGCTGACCCACCTCCCCAGCCTTGATTTCAATCTGCAAACATACTTTTCAAACAGTTTTTTTTCCTGTTTCCCTTTAATTATGTTTTAGAGCTGTGATCATGCTATAAAAAACACAGTCTCTCATTCATGGTTCTGAGCCTTTGCGACTGAGACTAGCTGTCACCTACATGTTTATATTTGTGCTGCTCCATGTGGCTTGAGGTTTATAAAAGGAAAAGCATCAAATGATTACAGTTATGGAAATATACCCTCTTGCCACAACCTGTACCATCTGACAGAATTAGAAAAGGGATCCAGCTGTGGCCGTTCATTGTTTTTTATTACCCTTTTGTCACTCAATAAATATTTGAAGGGGCTACCATGTGCCAAACTCTGTTTTAGCTTTCATGGAGCTTCTATTTTAATTAGAAGAAGATGATTACTGTTCAAATAAGCAAATAAATAATGCAGGGTTTGTGGGTAGCATGTGTGATGAGATGCCCATTGAAGGGAAGGTAGGCTCGGGTCACCATGAGGGCTCTCTGAGAAGATACTGGCATTTGAACTGAAATCAGCAGCAGGATGGATGATGAAATCAGCACATAGGATCTGGGAAACAAGGAGCCCCCCGTGGTCATAGGGTGGGTACAGAGAATCATGCTATGTGGAGGGTTTGGGTCCAGCCTCTGCAATTCTAGATGGCCTGTTCCAGTTTCTCCATAGCATAGATTCTAACTTTACATTGGGGCTCTTCCCGGGTTCCCGTGGTGTGTTCAGCTGGCCTCTCTGCCTCTACCTGCCCTTCCTCCTTAGAAAGGATTGGACAGCTGTGTGGAATTTCAGTTCAGGAAAGGCGGTATCAACTAAACAAAGAATGTAAGAGTCATGGGGGGAGAATAACTAATATGATGTATATGAGGGAATGTCATCATGGATTCAATGGCTTTATCTAAGAACCTATGATACTGTGCATATTGTTATATATATATATATATTTATATATATATATGTATAATTTTAAGCCAATAAAAACATTTAAAAAGGTCACTTCCCTGGGCATAGGCTGAAGGGGAAATGGATCTGGAAAAGCAGAGCTCATTACCCAAATAAATTGATGGGCAGCTCTTATTTTAATAGAATTTTATGCACTGTAGTTTTTCCATCCATGTGCATTTACAGTGATGCTAGAAGAAAACTTATAGGATTTTCAAGAACAAATCCCATTTAGCTCAGTTCCTTAATAATTAGGGAACTGGGGTTTGGGTAGATTGCCTTCTTGGAGCTGGGGTTGGGAGGAATGCCTTCCCTCACATTCTTGGAGCACCTCTCTTTTTTCACAACAGAATGCACATTTCCTTGCAGTTGCATCAGGACAGCAGTCACACTGACTTTGTCATTCACTGCAGGACCAGTGCTTGTCACTGATATTCACGATGTTTAATGACACACAGTTATTTAGTCAATTATGCCTTCTCTCTGTATGTCATTCCTACTTATTATCTACCTGTTATCATAAACTTGCATAGAGGGAAAATATTCTAATTTATAAGGTGTTTATAAATTTATAAATCAGAGCAGCTAATGTGCAGGTCATTTCTTCAGGATTTGAAAAGCACTTCCCTCAGCAAACAACTCATACAGACAACTATAGCCATTATCCAAGGATATAGTTTTTCTTATAGAACTAATTTTAATATCATACAAGGAATTAGATTTGATTGTAGTGCTTTTCAAATAATTTCCTTCTTTTCTCATCTTTCCCTCCAAAGTAGGTTCCTGTGGAGCTGCCTAAGGACCAAGTCTACAAAACAAAGAGAGAGTATACTCTGATTCTTGTGGGAAGAACCTGCTCCTCATCATGAAAGACCACCTACGCTTGCCTTCCATGGACCTCTCCTGGCCGAGGTCCTATGCCTTGCTGTCCACTGACTCTTTGCTCTATAACAAAAATAGCATTTAGAGAAGTTGATCAGAGAGTCCTTAACATTGTAGTGAGAATTGGGCCGGCAGGGAGGATGAAGATGGAGTGGGAGAAGAGGAGGAAGAGTCTCTAGTTGGCTTTCATCTTTGGTATGAATCAAACTTGTTAAGCATATAGAATACTTATGAATGGATGTCAGTTGCCCAGTGATATACAATGAATAATGTGTAACTCCTTGTGGCCATATATGGAGATAGAGCCTTTAAGGTGATAATAACTAAAGTTATAAGAACTTATAGGACCCTATGTACATATATAGTTATGGTAAAAAAAAAGAAGTTAGATATCTCTCTTCCTCCCAGTTCCCCAAACCTGAGCTCACAGTGAAAAGGCAGATATTTACAACCCCAAAAGAGAACTCTCATCAGAAACCAACCCTTGACAGAACCTTAATCTTGGACTTGGTATCCAGAATTTAGGAAGTATATTTTGATTGTTTAAGTCAATTGGCCTGTTGTATTTTATTTGACATGCCTGATTGGCTAAAATATCTAGTACCCAATTTTCAGAACAAAAAATAAAGCCAACAGCATGCGAGGCATATAACATCAGTTTATATTTGAATAACACTATGATTTATAAGATTTTTCATATACTTTAATTTAGTTGTGCCAAAAGTTTTGAAAAGTGGGTATGATTTACAGATACAAAACTGACAAAAATACTCAGGCTGAGAAAGTTTGCTTCCCTTATGTGAGCAAGAAGTAAATCTGAGACTAAATAAATCGGGACCTTGAAGAGCAAGTTCCTTCCTTTCATCTGTCTCCTTTCAAAAGAGTTGGCGTAATCTGTCATTCAGTCCCTCCTGTGTGGAAACACCTCAGGCATCCTTTCCACTGTTTTAGTGTAAAGCAGTTGGGGCATCTGCTTTAGGATGTGCTGACAACAGCAGCTTCAGTAACCTAAAGCCAGTCTCTGTGCCAGTAAATTAACTTGCTTTGGGTTTAAATCTTAAAATTCTCAGTTCCATATGTGCCAAGCACATCAATTCATTATATAAATTCAACTTTGATCAAACTCCTTGGGCACAGACAGTAGAACACATCCACCCCTTATTTCAGTAACACAGCTCTGATAAAGTTCTCTGCAGTCTCTCCCTCCCCTTAGAAAGTTCATAAGCCAAGCTTCCAAATGCAATTTTCTCTGCTCTTAACATTTTCAAACTCTCACCAGAATTGTATATAAAACTTGATTTACCACTCTGGCAGGCATCTTCAAGTGCAAATATCTCATCTATGTCCATTCCTCCAACATGCAAGTTCCAGAAGTCCAAAATCCAGATGGCCAGATTCATCTCAGCAATATCATCAGTCTCTGGTACCAAAACTGTTGTAGTCAGCTACAGGCCACTGTGATGAACCTCCAACCAGGCACAGTTATGGGAGGAAGAGAATTATTGAAGTTACAGATCCAGGGGAAGATACATACTGGAAAAAGAGGCTGGCCCCCTCTCATAGATCAAAACAGAGAGAGAGAGAGAGAGAGAGAGAGAGAGAGAGAGAGAGAGAGAGAGAGAGAGAGAGAGAGAGAGAGAGAGAGAGAGATGGGGAGGGGGTAAGAGAGAAATTTCCTTACCCTTAGGGCGGAGTTGTGCAACCCTTTCCTAGACTTGTTAACTTCCTGAGAATTTCCTTCCTGCACTGCCCTCCATGGAAGGTATGTTAGTTTCTAGTTCCCTTGAGACTCCTTACATCCTTCCCCCTACTGAGAGGGCTGACTTCCTGTAAACAACCTGAGAGACCCATGCAAGATTACTCACAGATCAAGTTGACAACAATACTTAACCATCACTGTGTGTATGTTCACATACTTGTGGATGCAATTTAACTCACTCGTCTTCTCTTATCCAAACCACGACCGCCTCAGTAGCGTTCCTTCTTCAACCTTTGTCCGCTTAGCACTTACATAATATTTCGTCATAGCCACAGCCACAGTGGGAAGGTGTTTCTTTAACAACATATTCCAGGACATGTCCATGTCCACTGGATAAGCCTCATGATTTCTTACAGAACTGTGAGCCTCACCTCGCCTCACCTCTTTTAATTTGCATGTTCTGGACTAAGGGCCTTAAGAGCAGTTTTTATCTGCTCAACTCCAGCCTCTGTACATAGTCCCTGACCTGGAGCAGATGCTCAAGAGAAACAGAATTCTATGAATGACCTCTATTTCCTTTTAGTATAAAATCAGATACAATTTATAATGCTTTCATCTGGTATGGAATTGATAATTAACATGACATCATGTGTCAGTATATAGCAATCTCCACATTGCATATTTTCCATACTATCTGAAGAATAAGCATCTGCAGAAGGAGACTGAATGAGGTGGTGGCAGGTGGGTCAAGGCATACCTGCAATGCAGGCCACCTGAGAAGGCAGGGTGTGACTTGAACAACAGATGTTTGTGTCTTCTTCCTTACCCATTATGAAATGAAGGATCTCAAGCTTGAAGTTGACCTTCTTTTTATAAGTATAATGCATGATGCATCATTAGATTCACATTAAATCTCACTTGTGTATCCTCCCGAGGAATTCTGCTGATGTTCTTTCTCTACAGCACAATCTTGCAATAGCTTCAGGGCAGGGTTGTTGAAGGATGTGTTCTGGGCACAGGTTTGAGTCCCAGTGCTGTTAGTCTTCAGTCTCAGGGCAATCATACTTAGTGATGAAAATTTGTCTGTTTGGAGCAGTGACATGCTGAACAGAGTGTGTGCCCTGCATATTCTGAATGGGGACATGTGGCTTTCAGTGGTCTTCCTTGGTTATGAGCAGATGGAGATCAAGCCTGAAAGAAGATCTGCCACAGCCACGATTTTACTCCTTCTTCACATATGCAGAGCCCTCTGGAGAGTGTCAAGGATGAAAGAAGCTGATGCGAAGAGACAGAAATAGAAATGGTCGTCAGAAAGCCTTCTTACACCGCAGGCTGCTGTCAATGGGCATCGCTGACTTATAAAACATCTATGACAGATGGGTGTGCTGGCAAATGCTTTAATCCCAGCACTCAGGAGGCAGAGGTAGGAGGACCTCCATGAGTTCAAGGCCACCCTGAGGCTACATAGTGAATTCCAGGTCAGCTTGGTATAGAATGAGACCTTACCTTGAAAAATCTGAACAAAAACAAAAAGCAAAACAAACAAACTAAAAACATCTATGCCACGCCTGAAAAGGCCCAAAACTGGCTTCTGTGTGTTTTTTTCTAGTGCAGTCCTGTGCTCACTGGACTAAAGAACTAGAACTTTCTGAGAAAGTCTAAGGTTTCCCACTTTCTTGCTTCTCATGGGTAATTAGCAAGTAGTTTTGTGGACAGAACTTTGATTTAGATCGACCTGAACCTCAGTATCTGAGAACATGGAAGCTCTCTGACCACCAGTTGTATACATTAGCTACCTTTCTCATTGTGATGACCAAACACCTGAAAAGAAGCAAGTTAAGGAAACTAAGGCTTAACCTGGCTCGCAGTTTGAGGCAATGCATTCCATGCAGGTGGTTGGAAGGTACGGTGATGGGACTGTGAGGTGGCCAGGGACATTGCCTCTGGAGGCAGGAAGCAGAGAGATGCATGCTGGTATAACTGTAATCATGAGGAGAAGAGAGAGACATAACCCAGACATCGTCTTTACATATGTGTGTAAAGGAGGAACACAACGTATCTTTCCTTTGCGTGCACGTATGTGGGAGTGCATGTATGTCTACAAAAGAGGGAATATTTAGGTGAGCATGCATGTGGAGTGCAGAAGACCACTTCGATGATGTTCCGCAGGTACTGACTCCTGGTTGTTGTTGTTGACACGGGTATCTCACTGGCTTGGAACATGCCAAGAATTCTAGGCTGGCCAGCAAGTCCCAGGCATCCACCTGTTCCTCAGTTCTGGGATTACAAGCGCATGTCACTATGCCTAGCTTTTTTTATAATGTGGGTTTTGGGAATCTCACTCAAGTCCTCCCACCTGTAAGACAAGGACTTTACTGACAGGCACCAAACACTTTCTGTAATCTACATGATCGCCCTCATGGCCAGGAATACATCTGCCTGCATCTCACATAAAAGTTTTCACAATAATCTATTGAGTTCATGTATTCAACAAGATAGTGATTGCATGCCTATGATGGCTAGCTAGACTCTGATGTTATCTCGGGGAATACAATACTGAAATCGCATTTTAGAGGAAGAAGAAACTAATCTACGAGTGAATGGGTAAATAGATGAATGAATTCCGCGTGGGGTTTTGGACTGTATTCACTAAACATAGTAATTCCATTCTTTTGCTTTAGTATTGCCCCTTGCCGCTGCCAAAACACTGGCAGAAAGCTGTTGACCAGTAACTCTCTGTTTGAAAGTGATGCTGCCCTAGTTTAAAACGTAGTTCCAGGTCACATCTGCAGCAGAGCTGACAAAGTGAGTGAGTTCACGAACTGTATTTGTATGTATTCTCCCCGCTACATCTGGGCATTGCTGCTGAAGTCTGTGATTACACACTCTGAAGGGAAACACAACCTGGCTCGAGCCTTTGTTCTTTGTCTCCTCTGTCTGCAGAGCCTTTCAATCTTTGCTTTATTGTTTTCTGTCACAATCTCTTATTTTCAACCCTTCAGCTCAGTTTGCAGATGTGGTTGGAATTTGCTGTCTTGGACTATTGTTGACAGGCGATGACAGTCAAGGACACTAGCTAGAAGTTTTCAAGGATGTCTGGATAGGTTGGTGAGGGGGTATGTTGGCCTTAGATAAGATGGAGACCTAGCTATGGTCAGTTACCAAACATGGTGGATCTGACCAGAAGAGCAGATAGGTGACCCAGTCAAATCTGGGAGAGACAAGGAAATGTCTAAGTCAGGCTCTATTGGGCCTCAGGTGACCACTCTATGAAGATGACTCCATTTTCTCTTCCACTGTAGCTGTCATGATGGAATCTTGGCTCTATTAACTTGGATCCTCTTTATCAAATGTCCTTACCCAGACAAAGACTGAGTTACTTATCTTTTGAATAAGTTTGCCTTTCTCTGTCTTGACTCAGCTTTTCTGAGTTCGGTCTGTGTCATGATATATATCCAACGGTCAGCACTCTCAGGAGTTCAGGGTTCTTTCTGGAAAGAGAGCCTGGACCTGAACCTTCTTGCTTATGCCAAACTATGAGCTTTAGGAATGGTTTCTGGCTCTTCTCATGTTCCTAAGCTGCTTTCCATAAACTCATGTGTACACAATGTAGCATTCAGCCCCTCTTTTGACCTGATCCTGAGCATGTTTACTATGAACTAGAGTGTATTTGTCAGGGTTCTCTAGAGAAATAGAAACAAGAGAATGAATATTAACACATTTTCATACTAGCAGGAGGGACACCATGATCAAGAATAAATATTAACAAATTTTAAACAACTCTTAATGAATTAGTAACACAGGGGATTTGTGAGATTAGCTTACAAGATATAGCTGGGTGGTCCAACCATGGCTGTCTACACACCGGAGAGGTTGTGAACATGGCTACTACAGAGTCCATGGGGCTGGATGCCTCAGCATCCAATCTTGCAGGAAGGCCTAGAGGATCCCTGGAGAGCCAAAGAACCTGGGTTCCAATGTTAACAAAGCACGTCAGCAACAGGGTATGTACATTCACCAAGAAGAAGTAAAGGTGTGCAAGCAGAAACCTTACTTTTTCCTGGGATCTCTTTATAAATAAGGTGCCACTGGAAGGGCTGCCCACTCTGCAGGAAGGTTTTTCCTCCTCAGATAATTCTTCCTGGAAAAGCCCCTACTTGATCTCTGATTCAATCAAGTTGACAATTGAGATTAACCATCCTGTAGACGGATCACTGGGAAGACAGTCGTTAATAAAGTTTCCATTCTAAAGATACCCCGAGTCATGTGTGTTTATCCCGTGTGTGTTTGGGCACATGTGCTCATTATTATCTTATTTGCACAAGCGTGTTCAAGGTGTGCTTCCTGGGATTGGTTCAACGTTAAGGGATTTCACTTTGTGTAGTGCTGATGTTTCTCTCTTTGAAACAAATTATTATTTTACCTCAATGAATCTTTTTCAAGTTCATGTTTGCAGTGGTTCCATATTTAATATAATACATGGATAACTGAGAGCAAAGGGCAACTATTATTGTGCAATTTTGTGACCTGCTAACCGTGTGACCTTGAAAAAGATAGAAAAACCATTTGCACAGCGCTGATGTAAAATAACATAATCTTTCCCAGCTAGTACAGATGTCTTACAAACAAACTGGGCACAAATTTCTAAATTATTTTTTTAAACTCTAGCAGGTGGTGGAAGTGTGAGGGAGTTGTGGTGGGTTGTCATTCTCTTTTGAATTTCCTTTAATGCTGTTGTACATTTAGTTGCCTTTCTATGATTTCTGGGTGGGTGAGCAGAGATTGCAAGTGAATTTCTGTGCATTACTTGTTAAGGACCTCAATGAATATAAGAATGAATAAGTCTTCTAGATGAATGTCTGCCAGAGAGGGTTATAAATCACTAGTGAGTCATGAGCTAATTTGATGAACAATGATAAAAACTTTAAAAAGTTAAGTTTAATAGAATGAAAACGAAAAATACTTCCACTGCCTGTCTATCCGTTCAGGGTGAGAAATCCTGTGGTTGTTACTAGTTGTTCTAAATGAAGATGCATGTGTTGTGCTGATACTTCTTAACTGTATTACTGGTCAAAACATCTACTGATTATTCATCTAGACAAAAAGATTCAGATTTTAAAACTTCAGGAGCATTACAGAATAAATGATATACGTGAAGGAACGTCTGTGTCAGAAATCCTTAAGGAACTTCCCAGGTGAACAGAGGTATAAGTCAGCACTTTGGCTTTTCCTTTTGGGAAGTATACAGAATCAGCAGGGAGACATAAATGTCTTACGATCTCCATTTTAAGTGGAACTTGCTAAAGCATATAATTCAGAGATCTTTAAAACTCGAGCATAGTTTGCCAAAACCCACAATCAAGCAGAAATTCTGGCACTAGGAAGGGAAAGAGAAGGAACAAAGGAAAGGAGAGACCCAGGAGGTGACCTGAGCAAAGACCAGCGAGTGAACATCCTGAAGTCAAGGGAAAAATCCTGGGGACAAAGTATTCAGCCTCTGGCCACCATGACTCTAAAAATTAGGCAGAGCCGAGCCTTTTGGCATTGTGACACATTTTTATCTACAAACTTCATGCTTGAGAACTACTCAGTTGAGTTACAAAAATTTGAAAAGAAATAATCTCATGATGTTTTAAATAAGTTTATGATTTTGTGTTGAGCTATATCCCTGGCTGCCCTGGGGTGCATACAGCCCACAGGCCACAGGCTGGACGTGCCTGGAAGAGACTCACATATATTCGAATAAGGATACAGCTTGTTGCTGTGGTGGCCAAAAGCCTTTCAGCTTGAACTTGAACTGTTTACCTACCCCCCAAGTACTAGTTGCTCCTCCAGTGCTCAGAAATTTCCACAAGCACTGGGTGTGGTGGCATTCACTTTTAATCCCAGCACTCAGGAGGCAGAGGTAATAGGATCACTGTGTGTTCGAGAAAAGCCTAAGACTACATCGTGAATTTCAGGTCAGCCTGGGCTAGAATGAGATGCTACCTCAAAATTATTAATTAATGAACTAAATCCCACAAGCACAACGAACAACAGTCTAATCCAACTGTCTCTTGGAGTTGGAACAGGTAGAACTCATCCATCTTTCTGGCTGTCCAGCTGCCTCTCAGATCTGGAGGCCCCTCAGCCAGGCAGCCTCACTCCCTGGTCCCCATAGACCCTCTGCTTTGCACATTTCCAACAACTCAAGCATAGGACCTGCTCTGCATCCAGAGGCAGCTTCATGCCCATAGTGATGAAGATTCCTCCTTCTTCACGGGGTTTGATGGTACTTGAGTGGCAGGAGGGGCTGAGCTTCATGGTTTCTGAAGCCCTCGTTGGCATTCATGTCATAGTCCTAAAATCCTGTAATATTTCAATGTCGACATCACAGTGTACTTAGGGGTGACTTGTGGCTGCTGATTAATATACACCATGTTTCCTTCTCCAAGTATCGCTTTAGTGAGGCTACCCACTCCCAACTTTATAATGTTTCAAAAAGAGGATAATTAACGGCAAAGATAGGCTGTGTCTGATGAATGAAGTTTTGGAGATTGCTTCGAGATCTTCAGGATATATTTCTTATAAGAAAATGAGAATCTAATAAGAGGGAAATTGAAGTGAGAAAAATTATTTTTTCTCCAGGCCGCTTTGGAAGCCCATTGGTCAGGGCGTTTTATGAGTAAATTAGTTTAATATGTGTTGAGAAATATTTTTTCTGACTTGGGGTTTCTTTATGTATAATTATAATAATTCCATAGGTTCAAATTCCCTATTTTGCAAGTAAAACAATAAAATGGAACATATGTAAGCTTTTAAAAAGGAATCTCTTGGAAAAAAAGCAAGCCACCAAGTCAGTTTTGTGCCTTTTTAGTGAGTGTTTTGGACTGTAAAACGAGAGTATCTTCCAAAATTCCATCAGCTGGAGCCTAGGGTGGTTGAGGAATGGAGGCCAGGAGACATGGCCCATGGGGTTTTGTGTTCCTGATGCTGAATTAACCCCAGCTTCTTTGCCTTGTGTTCCCCAATCAAGCCCACCAGGAGGCCTTGATGTGCTCAGGTCCTTTGGTGACTGAAGGTCAGGAAAAACAAGGCTGCTGCAGTAATCATGGCATTTTTCCCCAGTGTCAGACACTTCAGAAGACACTCTGCATGGTTTTTCTTTCCTTGATGTGGCCTCTCTCAGTCTGTCCATGATACTGAAACAAAACCTCAGCCACAGACAGCCCACGGAGGAGGATATCCAACTGATCAGGGATGGGGAGGGGGGGAATTGGGGAATTCAGGATAACAACTCATTGTTTGCCCACTAAATAATGTAACTTATTATGGACAATAAATATATATTTAAAAAAAATAATAGAAACTTATTATTCACACTTCTGTAGTGTAAAAATGTGTTGCCAGTGTGCCAACATGGTAAGGGGAAGGATCCTATTGCTGATGGTGGAAAGAGAGTGAAGAATTACTCTGACAACTTAAAGGCACTAATTCTGAGTATGAGGGTCCCACTCTCATGACTAGTTACTTCCCATAGGCTTCACCTTATAAAAGCATCACATTGTATGGGGATTTCAACAAGGATTTCCATTGGACTCAAATAAAACTTTCTTACAATATGTTGGAATTGTATGGTATTGTAAGCAGTGTGGTGGAAATGATGATACTCTAAAGAGACATTTGAACCGTTCCCTCTGGCTATCAAACTATTGAAGCAACACCCCCCCAAAAAAAACTGTAATTTACCAGGCATCTCAGTCTAGGTATGGTGGTTTCAGTGTAAATGGCCCCATAGCCTCAGGCATTTTTAATTGAGCTTTTACTTTTCTCCAGCAGGCAGAGCCTTGCTAAAGGAGATGTGTTGTTGGGGGCCGACCTAGGGGTGTGATAGTCAGCTCCCTTTTGCTAGAGTTTGGCTCACTCTTTTGCTACTATTTTCCACCTGTCATGGCAGAGGTGATGTCCAGCCATGCTTTCCACTGCCATTCCAGAGCCTCCCCTAAAGACTGTAAGCCAAAGTCAACCCTTTCCCCCATCAGGTGCTTCTGGTTGGGCGTTCGTATCCCTGCAATGAGAAGGTAACTTCAACACTAGGAAAATGAAAAGGCTCTAGGCCTCTGGTGCCAGCCACAGGGAGACCTTGTTTCCTGAGTATTTCACATAGTTCTGAAAACTTCTCAGACTGTCTTACAGATAGATAATGATGATGGACAGCACCACATCTTGAACAGGATTGCTTAATTATGCATATCTCCATCCTTCCATTAAAGCCCAAACTGATCTCAAATTAAAAAAAATGAACTTTCTTCCAAATGTGGCCATATTAAATACATCTCTCATTTCTACTTTTCACGATTACTGTGTCTGATTAATTGGTTAATTGAGGTCAGATGGCCAAGCCTAGTAAGGGTTGCTAGGGCTCAGGCTCTGACCTTAACTCTGGTAACAATGATATGGGGTTTTGGAGTTGAGAAAATCTTATGAACCCCAACTTTTGAGATCTTGTCTATTTTTAACAAACAATTGAAATAAGCAGACTAAGAAGGTAAAATTAGAGATCATTTGATTTATTCAGGGGAGATTATGAATCCAGGCAAGAGGCAGGGAAGAGGGGCAATGTGAAGGGGACTTTCCAGAGACATTGACAAAGGGCCAGAGCTTAAAGAAACACACACCATACACCACACACACATACACACACATACACCCCCACATATACCACACATGCACGCACAAACACACATGCACACAGGAAGCGAAACAAAAGGACATAAGCCTTTTGGCTTCATATTAGGAAAAAGCTAAGCAGCTTAGAAGAGAGTAACAAAATACAAAAACAAACAAACAAACAAAAACAGGGACCCTGAGGTTCAGGTAAGGACACATGAGCAGCCAAGAAGAAGAAGGCATTGCCCACTGGTAAGCCTCTCTTACATCTTGTTGGGGTGGGTTTACCACCAGGCTCAGCTGAGTCTGGGAGAGATAGATGACTGTTCTGGACTCAAGGGGCTGACCCAGAGGCTAGGACATCCAGGGAGTGTGCTAAACTAAATCGGAGAAGCAGTGGGGGGTGCTCTTACCTTCATTGATGAGACTAGATCAGAGGCTGATCTGGTTCTGGCCCTCCCCTCACTGACTACCTATAAAAAGAACTACCTTGTTCCCATTTCTCCCTCAACATGATGACTCCACAGATATCTGGAGAAAGAACTATTTTGCAGTGCTAGTGGTGAAGAGAGGGAAGAAACCCAAAGGCACGGTGGATTTCTGGGGGCTGCAGAGCCACTGGAAGGGGGTAAGAGTTGGAATTCAGAGGATGGAGCTGTTAGGTCTGGCCAGACTGGTCTCCAGCAAGGTTCCCTTACTGTTCTGCCCTATATTCAAACCCAGAGGAGAGACGGAAAGTAAGTAGGAACAAAGTGTTCCATGATGTATGCTGAGGGTTTGCTCTCTAGACACCAGCACAACCTTCAGGACCATGTCCCTGAGAACACCTTCATTCCTGACACCCTTCATGACTTTCCTCTGGTGATCAACTGCAAACATGACCATGTAGGTTCTACTGGAGTCATTCTCCCAGCAGGTACTGGAATGGGCAAAATGTACTGAACCATAAAATGTGTGGTGTTTCTGCCATCGGAAGGTGGTTAAGCTAAACAAAAGAACATGTCTGTGACAGGTCAGCGATTGATGAAGAATGAAGCGACATGGAGTGAGACACAGGTAGTGATGGGGATGCTCTTTGATTCTGTGGTGTTTGAGAACAGACCTGTAGGAGGTGGGGAGCTGTGTGCAATGTGAGGAGGATCTGACAGGTAGAGCAGAGAACTTCAAAGGCTCCTGCACAGAGAATCCCAGGAGCCCAGGGAAACAGTGATCACAGGGTTCTGCTGGGCCCAAGCCTCTGGGGAAAAGTAGTTCATGGTGAGATAGTGTACACAAAATTGTCTTAACATTATAAAATGACACCGTATACGAACTATTTGTTAACAGTCATGATAATACAATACATATGGCTGGAGATGTAATTTTGTGGTTGAGTGCTTGCCGAGCATGTGTGAACCTTGGGTTTAATGCCAAGAACCACAAAAATAGATAAAGTAAAATTTCAAGGGATACCTAAATTAATCCTTTAATGAATAAACCACAATTCTAGACAATATATTTAGATTATGTAAAATCAAATTGCTTCAAGAAAAGGAACTTAAGTAGAATGTAAGCTATGGGATGAATTAGCAGAGATTTTCCAGCAAAGAGCTGTGGCAGTTACTGTTACCTCTCAGATCCAAATCAATCTATGTACCATGATAACAGGTGGAATTTTTCAGGGTTCTTTTTGAAGGGAAATGTAGTGTTCGCTTTCTTGGGAGTGGCTACTGCAGGGGCAATGCAGGCCAGAGGGGCTTCATGCACTCTCCCCAGAGGAGGGTCTGCCATGGCCTTGAGGTCATTAGGATGCCCAAGGGAGAACACCTCAGCCTCCAGTTCAGAAGGGTTCCCTCCTACATGCTCCCAGCTTTGGTGGCAATGACCACTAATGATCCTTTGGACAAGAAGGAGAAAGAACCATCTGTATTAAAGGCCTCTTATCTGGAGCTGATGGAGCAATTTCAAAAAAAAGCTGGGGTTCCACTTATACCAGCTGCCTGCATTGCACAAGGTCAGGGTCAAACCTCTCCTGTCTTCCCATCTAATACAGTCCCCAGTGCTAAACTGTCTGGCCCTGCACCCTAAGGGGTTACCCTCACCATTTGAAGCCATACTACATACTTCCCTCTGCAAAATACAATGGGCTCCTGCTCACCAGTGACTTCCCACCTCTAGGATGAACTGTGCCCTTTCCAGTGAAGTTTAAACCATTTCTAACTTTTGTTTTCTTCTTCAGAATTTTCTCTCATTTTTGGGATACCAGAGTTTCCTTGTATCTTACATTGGCTACTCTTTCATTGTAGTTAATAATTCTCTACATTACACTTTCATATTTATGTCCTGTCTGTTGCTTGGTTTCCTCAGGGTCTCTTCATGGGACCCAGGCGACCTCAAAAATCAGGCCAGGTTTTGAAAATCTTTTAATTCAATGAGGACTTTACTTTTATGCTCTCTTTCCACTGTTTTCTTTTCAGTGAAATGTACATAAAACTGTAAAAGATAAAAATTCAAAACCCCACCAAACAGAATATTCTTTACTTGTAAATGTTGACATCAAAATGTGACATAAGAATAATAATCATGACTGTGTTCTGAGAAAGTTGCCTAGGTAAATGCCATGGTCAGTCCCATGTGCCCGTGTGTCCAGGCTCTATTTGAATGTATTCTTTGAATCCACATCTAGGTGTGAACATTTAAAGTGTGCAAAGTAAGAAGCAGTGGTTTTACCAGGTAAATGGTCCTATTGCCATGAACGCATCCTCCATGTCAGCCACTCAGGGCTCTCATTTCCTCCTATGAGGGGGTACCACATAGGCATATCTCAGGTACCTTTATAAGGTCTCACCACCTCCTTTAGTTGGCTGATGGATTCTTTCACTTAGGCATCTTGTTTGTGTTGCTACTTGCTAAAATCTAGAAGGCCTTCTGTGCAAGAACTTTTAGTGACTCTTGTGTTCCATCTACCCACCCATGCCATTCCGCAGCCAGGTTGTGGGATTGGGTGGGGACAAAGAGTGATGGTTCTGGGAGTTCTAAGGGTTTTCAGGCCATAGGTAATACTAACCAAGAGTCTACAGAGAGGCTATACCCATTAGAATCTTGCCAAATTAACAATGCTTGTCTCATTTAACATATACTGATCTCACTCTACAGTGGAGATTCTGTTTGTATTTTTCAAAAGGCTTTGAGAACTGGGGACAACCCAATTCCACCAACAGGACCAGAGATGATGGCTGACACACAAGCAGGAAATGAACCACTCCTAAATGAAACCTTTGAGGAAGTGGTAAGGTCATCAAGAGAGCTACTTACACAACAAGACAAGTAACCTATGAAAGGGCAATGGAGATAGACACCAAGGATACCCTACATAGTCCAAAGCAGAAACCCAGAGACTCTTAAGATCTCAACAGTAAAGCAGACTTAAAACTCACCCACCATGACTCAGGGAACTTTGGAGAAGAGGGGGCAGAAAGACTGTAAGAGCTATGGTGGGGGAGAATATCCAGAGATAGTGTCCCCCTCCCCAGCAACAACACACATGAAAAAAACTTGCTACAGCTTGTATAATTCATAGCCCCCCATCCCATGGACTGTTCCAGCAATCCCACTGAGGAGGGCCCTCAGAAGGTTGGGGACATGGAGGAGGGAAATAGGGGTACTGTCAGAAAACTTGCCTTTACAATGGATACAATTATTAACAATAAAAAGTTAAATAAAAATAGTAGACAGGAGACTGCAGACTATTGTGTATTGAATTTTGTCCTTGACTTAGTCAGTTGAAAAGATGGCTCAGTGGATAAAGGTGTTTCCATTCAAGCTGGAGTACCTGAGTTTGATTCCCAGACCTAGCTAAAAAAATTCCAAAGCCATGGTGGATTCTAGAGTAATCCCAGTATGCTGTTGCTGATGGCCAGATGAGAGGTGGAAGCAAAGGCTCCTGATGAGAGCAGCCAAGACTAGCAGAGGAAAAATCAAAAGTGAGACACTCTGCCTTAATTAAAGTGGACAGGTAAGCAGGTAAGTGGTCTTCTGACATCCATATATGTAGTGTGGTGGACCACGCCTGCACTAACACACACACACACACACAAACACACACACACACACACACACACACACACACACACACACACAGAGGATAAGTAGGATTGGAAAGTTTTCCAAAACTCTCACAGCACTGTGTTTACATGCTTTGCATGGTTGTTTGCAATGGCAGAATGGAGTATCTGTGACATCCTCTAGCACACATTCCCCCTCTGACCTTCATAGAAAAAGCTTGTTAATCCTTGCTCTAGGGCAGGATAAACATCCTTTAGAGTTTTGGACAAATCAATAAATTGAATGGATTATGCCCACAAAATAATTCCATCAACGAATGTACAATGACTAAGGTATGAGACAACTCCCCAACAAGAAGAAAATGTATAATCTGTTCATAGAATTTATGAGAGGGATACGACACTGTGATTACTATGGATTGTTCAAGCTTTAGAAAAGCTTAGCTTTGTTTGAAATGAAGAATGTGGCGGAAGAGAAGGCAGCCTGCCAAGGAAGAAGAGATTCCTCTTTTTAAACAAAAGGGTTTCACAGTGAAACCTGAAACAGACCAGGGCTACAAATGTTCTCTCTAGGCAGCTGAAAGGTTGGCCACCCCAGGAATGGGGATGCCAGAAAAGCCACTTCATAGACTAGCAAGACTGGTCCTTGGGACTGTGGTAGTTTGAATTTGGTGTCCTCCATAAACTCATGTGTTCTGAATGTTTGATCCCCAGCTGACTTGCTCAAGGAGGTGAGTTGTTGAGGTGGGTTTGGAGATGTTACAACCAGCTCCTCCTGACCAGAGTCTGGTTTACTCACATGCTGCCCTTCATGGCAGAGGTGATGTCCAGCCTCTGCTCATACCACATTCTTCCCTGTCATCACGGAGCTGCCCCTTGAGTCCCTAAGCCAGAATAAACCTTTTCCTCCCACAAGCTGCTTTCAGTTGCCAGGGAGATGGCCTTTGCCTTGAGCCACTTTGACCAATGTGTCTATCTCTCACTTCCTCTCTCCTTTAATTTATAAACCAAGAAATTTAAATAAAGGGTTACTAATCACACACTAAGAAAATCTGACAAACTCTTTAGAAACATGGGCCCTCAACTATCGTCTGTGGGGTTCTGATTCTCTAAATCTGAAATGTAGCTGAGAACATGCCCTTTGAAGAGGAAAGCTGGGATCTTGTTGAGCTGACACTGACTCAGGGTACACAGTCCTATCCTACTCTTTTGCATCTATTTACAGGACCCCCCTCTCTTACCACTCAGCTCTCTCTTTTTCCATATCTAGGGGAGAAATGAGGCATGCTTGATTAAACCAACCTACAGTGATGGTGCATGGGGCAGAACTGCCAGCAGCTCCTTCATTTGCAGGGCATCTGCTGTCCCTGTTACCACAGGACTTGGGCTGGAGCCAAAAGGTGAGAACCACTGGGTTTGCATGCACCTGTGTTGAAACAACTTCCAAAAAGCATACTGTGCTTCCTTAAATCAACCAGCAACATGAGGCCTCACTTTCAACTCCTGTGCTTGCCATGCCCCATTAAAACTATGCATCATGATGGTTCAAGAAAGTCCAGAATTCCTGGTCAGATGTGGGATATCAAGGGGTTTGCCACGGTGTGGGAGATTCATTTGTCATTGGTTACTACCAGCCAAAAACTATTTGGCAATGGCTAATTTTCAAATGGTATTAACTTGTGTTTCTAAGAACAGATTGTCACGCATTTGGGTAAGTAAGTAGAGGTTCCAGACACACACAATCACATAGAACGAGGGTAGGAGTGAAGAACCATGTTTCAAAAGAGGCTTAAGCACCAGAAGTGAGCTGTTTCTGCTATACCTGTGGAGGGCAGGGAGAGAACCGAGAAGTGCATCAGTAATTTCCTTCAGCCTCTCTCTGCTCCCTCTCCCTCTGGCTGCCTCTCCCTGGCTCCTTGTTTGCTCTCTCTCTCTCTCTCTCTCTCTCTCTCTCTCTCTCTCTCTCTCTCTCTCTCTCTCTCTCTCTCTCATCAAGTGGTGACCTTGAAAATGTAAGCCATAGTTGTGTTAGTTTAGTCAATTTGGTTTCAATAATAAGAGGATTCCATGAATTAAGTCCATGCCAAGATGAGGTCTGAATGTGCAGTTGGAATCATTGCCTTCCACTTTCTCTGATGCTTCAAACATTAGAAAACAGCCAATTGCATTGGCCTTCTTCTCTGGCCTTTTACCCCTTGACTTTGGGTCATAGCTCTATTCCAATATCTCTCTAACCTAAGAATCAGTATCTAGAGCACCCCTACAAGGCAGAGCCTGCTTTTCTGTTCACTTTTTCAGCTCTTACCATAGGAGTCATGACACCTGCTCACAGGACATCAGGAAAGGACAAGAGGACCACTGGGCTTTCTGCAGGGAGCTACACTGGAGTCTGGAGGGCAGAGATGTTAGGTGCACTTGGCTTCTCACTGATGAGTGGAGGTCTGTAAAGACATGAGTCAAATGGACAGTTTTCAATGCTTGTCCCCATAGGGCTCTTTTTAGCCTTCTTTCTTCCCAGGCAGTGTCCTGGGTTAGCTGCCAATGGGACTCACACCCCAGATACTCTCCTGTGACTCATGCATGTGAACGTCCTGAGATGCTAGCTCATTTCTCTCCTAGTGCTGCCGGGCATGGGCAAGGGTGGAGATACAGTAGGAGCACGCTGCGGTGCCTGGTGCCTGCTCCCCTCTCTCTGTGTGCCAATCTCCACTTTCTCCCGCTGCTCAAATGGCCACCATCCCATGGCTATGCCATCTCTTCTGGAAGAGAACACGGCCCACCCATACCTCGGGGTAGCTGCACCATGAGACCCACAGTTGAGCTCCACCAAGACCAGTGCTCTCATTTCCATCCATACACTGGCAGCACTTTCTGGACCAGGTTCTGGCTACTGTAAGCCAAGGGTATCCATGCCCATGTTTCTTCTTTAGTGATAGGACACATGCCTAGGACATATATTAAAAATGGAAGAGCCTGAGACCCAGTTTGTCTATTTCATTTTATAGAGTCAGAAACTTTGAAACAAGCAGTGATTCGTCTCTAGCAGCCTATGTCGGGGCTCCCTAAGCCCTAGCCACACAGTTCTTTCTAGAATATACTGAGATGTGGCACAGTGAATGCAGAGGTCATAAGATGAGAGTCAAAAGACAGGCTCCAATATTGGCTTCTCTGATGTCTGTGTTCAGCCTGCTTAAGCCTTTGAGAATACCCTTCTTTTGAGTAAATAAAGATATTAACTTCTTGCCTGCAGAGTTGCTTCGAGGATTAAACAAGGTACTGTGTGTGCAAGCACCTGGCTCGAGGCAGGTGCTTACTGAACGTCAGTTCTTTCCCTGTTGCAACAGAACTGTGTGTTTATCAATGCTTGGAAATGGGAGAGAGACTGGAATGAACAGACTTCTGACAGTGCAGCTGGCCCAGCGCCTGTGCTCCGAGGTGTACACAGGTGAGTGCCTTTAGGCGTCGACCCCAAGCAGATATGAGCACCCGAGCTGAGAGCAATGGGATCTTTCTTTTCTGGGAACATGAACTAACTGGCAGGGATTCTGTGAGCAACGGGAGGGAGGTTGTGAAACCCACAGGTGGCCCAGAGCGTTGCAGTGACCAGAGTCAATGTCAAGGCTGTTTTCCTCTGGGCTGTACTCATTGCCAGGTTTGCAGAGACAACGGCAGCCAAGTCAAACAGGGCTGCACATACTCAGAGCTGAGCTTGCTTCAGGCTCTCCCAGGAAGGGCTTCGCCAGGCTCTGTGGGTCAAATGTTCACCCCGTGTCACCAGGAGGCAATGCACCTGTATGGCTCATATATGCCTGCTGAGAAAGCAGCCCTTCTGCTCCTAAAAAAGCTCCCGGGTTTGCATTTCTTTAAAGCACAGGACACTCACTGAGCACAACGTGTCAAACCCTCCGCCAAGCCTAAACATTTGCCTTGGCACCAGGCCATCGGAACACAGGGGCTCAGTGCTGTCCCGGGATGATGTGCCTCAAAAGAGCTTCAAAAGTTCAAATTCAGGGAGATCATGAATGTGCCACGTAGACAGTTGAAAATGAAGATTTAAATCACAGGGTGGTTTGTTAGGTCCAAGAAGTCAAGAAAAAGCAAACTCATTTCCCAGTGTCCCAGAATTGCATTAATACTTCAATAATGCCTTCTCTTTTACTGGGTGCCCACTACGTGCCATAGTGTACATGCACCACTGCTGAACTCTGAATGCAACTGTTTGCTGTTTTGACTATTTTGTCGGGGCATGAACTGAGGGCTCACAGCTTGCCACAAGATAACAGAGCTGGTGTGTGATGGAGCTGGAACTCAAAGTAAAGTGGGTATATATATAAATAATATATATAAAATATATTTATATATAATATATATAAATTTATATAAAATATATATAAATATATATGTATATATTTAGATTAAAAAGATCAAGTTGCTTTTACTCTACCATGTTAAAAATTGATATAAGTAAAGAAGAGATCAACCCCTCATGAAATAAGAGGCTTAACACAATCTAGCAGGAGTGTGAATATTCCCTTGGGCAGTGTGCAAACAGTAGCACCAAGCAGGGCAGAAAGACCACATTTGGGGTTCCACTCACCTTCAAGGCTCTCCATCACAGCTGTCTTTCCAGGCTAAGTGAATACTTTCAGATGTGCTGACAGAGAATTTTCTTTTCTATTCTCTTCCTTCTGTACCACATGCTCTCTGAAACTTTCTACTTGAAATCCTAAGCACTATTAATTCTACTGACTTCCAGAAAGATCTCCGGCTTTCCTCAGTCACAAAGAGAGCTGAATATTTGGTTTTGAGGCAAGGCTGAAAAAATCCAGATATTTGTGCCCCTCCACTAAAGTTTCTTTCTTATTTCTTTTTTTTTAATTTTTGGTTTCTTTTTGTTTGTTTTAGTAACAATTAGATAATTCTGAGGCAGAGGACACATAGACCACATCTTGGGACATATAGAAGACTTCTAATTAGGAAATTAGAGTGCTTATCATTCATACTATAGTTGTCTCTATGAAGTTGGTTTTGTTTCCTTGGGTTCCAGACCAAGGCTGAGTCTGGTCAATTTGTAGGTTCTAATATATTTTCTTTAAAAAATGTATTCTTTTAATAACTGAAATATAAAATTTTGTGACTGAGAGGAAAGATCACTGGGTAAAGTACTTGCCTTCCGAGTGTGAAGATCTGTGTTCAGTCCCAGAATGCATCTAAATGCTAAACCTGACAGTGCATGTCTATAGGACTAGTGCTGAAGAGGCTGAGCAGATCCCTATATTGCTAGTCCAGTCTAATTGGTGAGCTCCAGACCAACGAGAGACACTGCTTCAAAAATAAAAATAAATAAAATAAAATAAGGTGGATGGTGTTTCTGAGGAACAACTCCCAAGGTTGTTTTCTGGCCTCTACATGCACATCCAACATTATTATAAGGTTCACAAAGCTGGAATAGAAGAAAACATGTTCAACCAGATAAAGGGCATAAAAACTCCATCATATGATAATATCAAAACAAAATAGAAACCAACTGAGAGGAGTTAGGGAGTGGGGAGGGAATCATAAATTGTCTACAATTATGCAAGCTGACAATAAAAAAATTAAAAAAAATAAAAAATAAATTTTAAAGCCTTTGGCTAGGGAGGTTATAAACCCTAGTAACTACTGTTGTGGGGCTAAGTGGATATATTCTGCCCAACAAACTGCCCCCTAAATACTTATGCTTATACCCAATATATTAATGTTACTCTCACTTTTGGTTAGAGAAGCTTCTCTTTTTAACATGGTGGGATTTTTAATGTACATTCAAACTATAGTAATTATTTGTGGACTTAATATCAATCGCTTGTTGTCAGTGGTATCTAACTGTGACTTTTTACACTCTCATTGTAAAGTATGAAATGAATACAACATAATGGTCCTGGAACAAAACCCCATCATATATTTTTTTGTGAAAGAATGAATGGTTTAATTCAAAATTAGGGAAAAAAGACAAAGATACTGTTGTCAGGTTTTGATCATAGCAATGCGAAAAATAAATGATATTCTCCACTTCTAAGCACATACTTAAGAGGAATTAAGACATGCATGCACACAAAACTTGAAATGGAGAATCGCATGGGATGTGAATTAGCTCCGTAATGCTGAATGAAATGTGACTAGCTCAGGTTAGCTTATTTGTTACACACTCCAGCCCCAGAACTGTACATTTCTTTAAGCATGTGTACACTAATCTGCAATATGGAGATAGAATGGATACCTTGGGAGGGGGAATGTGGGCCCAAAGCCAGGGCAGGGCTCTTTACCAGCTGGTTTTAGTCTCTTGGTCTGGGTGCCAGATACTTGGATGGGTCAGCTTGCAAAATTAACTGAGTTAAATGCTGCTGATTTTGTCCACTTTTCTCAAGGCATGCGATTCAATGAAGAACATTTTCAAAGCCTGTGTGTCCTAACATTTCATTGCATACCCTTGTTCTGAGCTGCAGTAGCGAAGCAGCCAACTGCACGCCAATTTCAGTTTGGTAACACATTCTTTGTTGATTCAGCACAATGTCTAAGAACCACATGCAAAGCCTTTGAAAGCAGCCCAGATTTCTGGATGAAGAAAGTGGACTGAACATTGTAAGCACTCCTCTTTCCCCAAGTACCCATCGAGTTGGCAGAAAATGCTTCACTTTGCTTAAACATTAGGAGAGGAGCCAGCAGTGAGCCAGATACTGCAAAAGATCCCGAGAGACAGAATGCAGATCGGATTGGGAAGGATGGATGGGTGGAAAAAATGAATTAAAATGAATTAGAATTAGTGGTGGTCATACCCAACCACTGCTGGTTAGAATATCCCTATCTGAAGTCTCAGAGGAGCCTCGAGCTCATGGTTACTGAGCACGGGTTAAGTGACTCCTGGCACAAGTCACTGGTGATTTAAGGAAGAATGAAAAGCCATGTTCAGCCCATCTAATGTGGACAAAGCAGTCTGCTAGGGACGGAGTCTATAGGATTGTTCAAGATAAGACACAGTGCTCAGAGATTCCGACCAGAGTTCCACATTTGCCATTGAAGTGGGAAAAGAAGGGTGGATTGTCTCAGGATCTCAGAAGTAACGTCTATTTTATTTGTTTATTATATTTCTTCAAAAGCAAAATGAACACTGCTATATGGCACAGACAAGCAAGTCAAGAAGTGCTCATCGGTGCAATAGTGGCACTCAACCTAGGTGGGTAATCAACAGCTGGCTAATTGACTATGAGATCTTCTCAGAGGCAGGGAACCCCTAACTGGTACAGGGACCCAAGGCAACCTTTAATGGGGACCAAGAACCCCATCTACGTGGGGAAGTCCTCACTAAGCATAGGACCTCAGAAAGGCTACACCCTCCAAACGCTCACCAACCCAGCAATATTTGTCTCAATTGACCAATAATAATTTCACTCTCCGTTGGAGACTCTGTATTTTCCAGAAAGCAACGAGAACAGGGGACAACTGAACTCCACCAAAGGGACCTGATTTCATTGGGGAGGAGGACACCCAAGCAGGAGACGATCCACCCCAAACTCACCATTTAGAGCCCTAAGGCAACCTCTAAGGAAGTGGGATGACAAGCAAAAGAGCTATTCCCACAGCAAGGCAGATAACCTGGGGAAGGACAATGGAGAGAGGCACTAAGGGTGCTCAAAATTGTCCAAAACACAAATTTAGAGACTCTTACAAACCTAATAACTATGCAAAATTTAAACTCACTCACTATGACTCAGGGAAATTTGTGGAAGAGGGGGCAGAAAGAATGTAAGTGTCATGGGGGGGAGAATAATGCATAAAAGGGAATGTCATCATGGATCATTGTCTTTATCTAATAACCTATGATACTGAGCATATTGTTGTATTAATATATATAATTTTAAGCCAATAAAAACGTTAAAAAAAAGCAAAGTGAACTCATGCTGTAAGAACCTGTCCATGGACGTGTGCTGGAGACTGGGGCCAGGGGCTGAGCTGAGAGTTTTCACAGCCTTTTCTAACCAAGTGGATTCAGGCCAGCTTTCGCCACAGTGAGGAGCCTTGCTTTGAACTAAGTTCACTGTAGCCTTAGTCATGGCCTTGTTCTAATATGTGTTTTAGTTTCTTGGTTGGCAAGAGGGACTGTGTCCTCTCTCAGCTTTCCTCACAGTGGGCCTTTGGTTCACTTTTCTATCTTATAGTGAATTGTAACAATTGGCGGATGTGAAACTGAACTTTACCAAGCATGGCCAAGCTGAAGTTTCATCTGCTTAGCATCTGGTATACACACCTCATCATACATAGATGTGTATACCAGGGTATTTAAATAGACTTCACATATCACTGAAGGGTTGCTTTTTGGACATTCCTTTGGGAACTTGATATTCATGCAGAATTTTCTCTTTCAAAACTAGTTGTTGACAATGTTCTTACAAGTATATACTGTAATGTGATCATAATCACGATCCTCTCCTGTTACCTTCTCCCATTATCTGCTCAACCTTCCCCCTTCTGCTGAACCCTTCTTTCCAACTTGTCCCTGTGCTCCTTTGATCCCCTCCCCCACCATCCACGACAGGGTGCTGGTGGGTCAATGCGGTGCAGGTGAGCCTCACACAAGGCTGTGTGCTTCATGCAGAGAAGACAGCATTCCAAAGCACCTCTCCCATCCTTTAGCCCCTCTTCCACAATATTCCCTGACCTTGGGCTGGGGGTGTGTGTGATATAGATGTGATATTGAGGACTGAGCACCCCCAACATCTCTCAGCACTTAGTCAAGTTTTGAGTCTTCTCGGTACTTAAGCCAACTGCAGAAAGAAACTTTCCTGATCAAACATGAGAGCTGCATTAATCTGTAGGTGTAAAACCAAACATTTAGAGGGTGATTTGTTGGGCACAACATATTTATTTAGCAAACAACAGTAGTAGCTTCCCTCCTGAGGCCTATGACCTTGCCAGCCATAGAATTTCACTACCAGGCCTCAAATCCAACAGCCGTGCCACTATTGCACAAATGGGCACATCTTGCCTGGCTGGTCACTTGCATAGTGAGTCACACTGTTCATTCTTCTCCTTCAGAAGCCGGCATAGTACTTTCCTCCACCTGCACATGGTATTCTGTTTCTCCAGCTTTACATGGACACACAAAGGGATCGAGGCTTAGTTTTCCCTTCAGTGACCTTCCTAAGAATTCCTTTGGTCATTTCTTCTTGCATTCACCTTTATAAGCAAATGATTGCCATAACCACTGTGAACTCTGTACCACATGCCCAGTGTGTGACAATAAATGCTATCCTCAGATTATGATATTCTATCCTCAGCTAAGAAATTAGGATCACTGAAAGGGCCAGGGTATCTCTGCAGGTCTCTGGGGACCTTGCCCTCAGCCATCCCTTGCATGAGCCTGCTATTCAGGACAAACATAATCCTGGTCCTTAGCTCTAATATTTTGGCTGCTTTATTACTGTTGATGATCCAGCCCCCTTGACTACATGCAGAGTGGGCATCCTTTCTCCCTTGAGTTCAGCATTCTTTCTGAGTCAGTAACCAGAGCTTGCCCTCTAAACCTTAGCTGTGTGATGACTAGTGTGGTTTGTCCCTGTTTGTGCTCGTTCCCAGCTTCCTCTTCCCACCCGTGGGCCTACAGAGGGACAGAAAAATGTGTCTGTCCACCCCTCAAGATTGTGTCTTGGATTTTCATGAATCTTCCCTTAATTCCCTCTCTCCTCTCCCAAACTCTATCAAAACTTGGAGGCCCATCTCTCTGTGTCTTTCTGTCTGTCCTTTATCCCTTACTCCCCTTGTCCACAGCACAGTGACCTGTGAGACGGACTCTCTGTTCAGATGACTGGCATCTCTTTTCTGAGCTGTCCTTCCTCTTGTCAGCACAGAACAGACTCAGCATAAGGCAAGGAATTGTGTGTGTGCTATGGTGGTGTGTACCTGTGTATGGTATGGTGTGTATGTGGAAGAGAGGTGTGTGAATATGTGTGTGGTTTGATGTGGTATGGTGATTGTGGTGTATTGGTGTGTGTGTATACCAGGGTATTTAAATATGTTGTGTGGCTGTGTATGTATATGCGGTGTGGTTTCTGTAGGTAGACTGCATATATGCTTATGTTATATTGTGTGTACATGTGTATATGTTATGGTGTGTTGGGCAGTGGTGTGTATATGCATGTTGTGTAATGATATGTGCATGTATGTGTGGTGTGCTCTATGTGGTATGGTATTTATATATGGTGTATGTACGTATACATGTGGTGTGGCTTCTGTGGAGAGAGTGGGTATTGTCTAGATGTATATTGTGTGCATATGTGTGTGATGTGATATATTGGTGTGTATATGTGTCTGGTGATGAGAGATAAAGTGGAGTGTGTGGTGTGGTATGTATGGTATTGTATTTGCATAAGCTAATGTATGTATATATGTATTATGCCTTCTATGTGTAGAGTACATTTGGTGCATATGTGTACATTGTATATGCATGGGTGTGTGATAGAGAGGGTTGTGTAAATATAGCATTTGTGGCATTCACATGTACTGTCTGTGTTCATGTGTGAGGTGTACTGTGGGGGGGGATAGAGACATCTTCACATAGATGCTATCAGTTTGTTATCATGTTTTAAACCTACCCATTAGTCAGCGAGGAGCCACTCAAGGGAGCCCAGACTGAGCAGATGCAGGTCTCATGTGGTCAGAAAGTGTCCCTGGCTTCTTGGTGTCCACTCCACACACATGTAGCCATATTTGGAAGCATAGCAGACCATGCTGGCACCTCTCTAAGGTCTGCACTTTCTCAGGAAACCAAGCTGTCCCCACAAACACACAGCAGCAAGTGACAGCTACCAGGCAGGCCTGACACCTAGACACCAGGACTAATTTGGTCACAGGAGTTTGTAAGGCAACATTTACAAGGACCCCAGAGCCAGGACAGATCACACAGCTGGGCAGCAAAGACCAGTGTGGATCCAGATTTGTGGAATGAGGAGAAGGGCTTCAGCAGAGGCCTGGGGCTTCTCTCAGGTGGTGTGTCCTCAGCTGCCACGGCCTGTTCTGATCCAGCTTGACTTTCCCTGAAGTCAGGGTGCTAGAAGACAGTGCTGTCCCTGGAAACAGCAAATGTTCCCTTAGGATGAACAGGGAAATCAGAGAATCCCATGGATGCACGAACCCTGGCCTCTCCCCTGGGGTTAGAAAGGAGTTATGAAAGAGTTGAACCAGATTAACACCAAATTTCATCCTAATGACTTAGAAAAGATTTTAGTTTTATAGAATTCATTTTAAAATTCAGGCATAGTGGGCTTTTTCTACAAATGGTGAGGCAGAAAGAGGTTCGGAGGTTTCTGTGAGCTGTGAGTGCATATGGATCCTTCTTTGTCAACATGCGAAGGCTGCCACGGAGGAGACACAGACTTACAAGAGTGGCTGTGTTCCTAGGCGACTTCGTTTACACAGACGGGTGTCTGCTTGGACTCTACTCTGCTCATCTCTCTTGAATTCATCACCAATTAGTAAGCAAGTGCCCACATATTCCAGATAAAAGGATAACCTCAGAAACAAAAGTGAATCTTCAAACTATGAATATGTAGTTTATATTTTAAGAGGAAAGAGGATCAAACTCAAGAAGTTATTTAACAAGCCATATGCAAAGAAATCTGCTAAAAAAAAAAACAACACTGGAAAACAAGGTAAGTGGAGGTGTTGAGATCTCTTCAAGTTATTCACAACGACCTCCAGCCTTTCATTTAACCTTGTGAGGACAGGGAACTGGATGTCACTGTGACAGGGACCTGAGATGAACAATTAATAAATGAAAATGCTTGGGTAGCTCAGTTTCAGAGGTTTCAGTTCATGATCACTTGACTCCATTGTTTTTGATCCTAGAAGGAGGTCTGACCTCATAATCGGGACGTATACTATCTCATGGAGGCTGGAGAGTGGAAAGAGAGAGTAAGGATTTTTGGGTCTAAAAATCCCCTTTAAGTACATGATCACAATGGCCTAACTTCCTTCCACTGGGCTCCTCATCCTAATCATTCCTGCACTTTCTAACATTGCTGGCTGAAAAAGCCTTTGGGGGACATTTAAGACCTAAACGGACTACGAAGTAGAAATTACAGCTGTGGTTACATCTCCTACTTTTTTAAAAGGAAATGAATACTGTTAGAACTGAAGCTTCTATCTGAGCCTTCCCTTAGAGCCACATAGAAACATGCAATTTAACAATGGCTCTGCCCTTTAGACATTGTGGGGATTTTTTTTTTACTATTAACTTCTTTTTTCCTATAACACTACAGGCTTTCATTCAACTCTTACTTTGACTAGGACTACAGGAAAAGAAAGAAGATGATATTAGCTCGTTTGCTGATTGGGTTCATTTTAGAAATTTGTTTTCATACAGAAATAAACTAGCCATCTTCATCTATGAAAAGTGATATAAAAATTGTAACTATAACTTCATTCACTTTGGCCATGCATAAAAATGATCAAACAGCGTATAGCTAAGTAATGGATTCATGGCTCAATATCAAAATACCCATTAGGGTGATCTGACATATTAATGATTTAAAGGAAGCTATTATTGTAATAGATGCAGAGAAGAGTGAAGAAATTCAGTAAGCATTCCAGATGTAAAATTCTCAAGAAACTAGAAGCAGAATACAAATGACATACCAGAAATATCTATATCCTGTTTAATAATAAATTAAGGAATAGGTTATATTAAATTTAGGAAAGGGTAAGACTTCTTATAACCAATTTTAATTCTTCATTTTTATTTCAGATACCAGAAAATGCATTACAATAACAAAAATAAAATATAAGGAAGGAATATAAGAATCAATAAAACAGTATCAGACTCTATTTGCAAATAAATTGGAAACATAAATTTATTTTAAAATTATAAACATATGAGTTGGTCACAGTTTATAAAACTGTTGGATACATTAGTCAGTTAAAAAAGAGTATTTTAGGCTATAAAATAAGCAATAATGTAAAATAATCATTAATCCTAATAGTGGTAAATTTATCAGATACAAAAGGATACATAAAATAAAAGGTCTTCATGGAAAATTTTTAGACAAAACATTACTTAAAGATTTTAGAGTAAGTAATGTAAAAGCTTTTTAGAGGACAACAATTATGTTGCATTAAATATTAGAAAATTCTCAAAAAATTCAAGAACTAATGACAAGAAAAATTGTAACATATTGCCTTGAAGTGGTGAATCATATTCAAATCTGCTTTTTGTTAAAATTATTTTATTTATATGCAAGGACAGAGAGGGGGTGTGACATGGTCTCTGCCACTCCAGATGCATGCATCAACTTTCTGCATCTGGCTTTACATGGGTACTGGGAAATTGAGCCCAGGCAATCAGGCTTTGCAAGCAAATGCCTTTAACCACTGAGACATTTTACCAGCCCCAAATGTGCTTTTTTCTTAAGGGCACTTTTAAATAAGAAAAAAAAAAACGCCAGCAAAAGTAGAGCAAGATTAACACATTTCTCACAAAATAAATGTATAAATTGTTAAGGTTAATAGAGGTGGAATACATTTTTTAAGTGAACATATATACTGAAGAAATAATAAGGAACTCATATTAGGAAAACTCAAAGCACAAGTTATGATCTCTGGTCATCAGTTAATTTTGGTAGAGATCAGTAGTAAAAAATACATAAGTAGGAAATTGTACTATCTTGGAAAATTAAGTTAAACTTCTAAATTTTAAATGAGCCAAAAAACTGGAACATGTTTTGAATGAAATAATGATAAATATACTATGTGTCTGAACTTGGCCAATGCAGTAAAAATAATTGGAGTGAACTTTTTGTTCTTAAATTCAAATGGTAGAAAAGAAAAAAGGCTGAATGCAATTTACCACATGTGAAAAAAAAGAATTGAAAATTTACAATCTTAACAATAAAGTCAAAAATCTTTTCATATTTTATATTTTACATTAAAACATTCATTACTAAAATAAAGCTAAGTTCAGAGAAATGAACTGTCTTAATCCAACATTATATAGATAATATATATAGCAAAAATCATAATTATGAAATATTGAGTATTTCTTTATGATCTTGAAAAATACAAGATTGGCTATTATCATGTCTTTTCAGACAGATGCTAAAAATACAGGCAATCACAGAAATAAACCAGCATCATGTTTAAAGAATATAAACTGATATTACTTTTATAATTTTGTACATGTACATATGATTCAAAACTAGGAAATTTTAGAATTAATACACTTAACAAATTTGATTATATAAATTCATTATATAACAGTAAACTTTAAAAATGTTGACAAGCCACCAAACTTAAGGAAAGAGATCTAATCAATAGCATTTCTTTTTTGCATACTTCTATTTATTTGTTTGTAAGCAGAGAGAGAAAGAGAGAGAGAGAGAGAGAATAAGGGGGTGAACACAGGCACACTGGTGCCTCCTGCAACAACAAACTCCAGATGTGTGTGACACTTTTTGCATCTGGCTCTACATGGTTACTGGGGAGTTGAACTAAGGCAATCAGGCTTTGCAAACAAGCACCTTTAACCACTGAGCAATCTCTCCAGCCCTGATCAACAGCATTTACAAATAACATCACTCCAGGGGAGGTACACAATTCCATTAACAGATGCTAAAAGCGATCTTATTAATTTATTGATATGCCATCTTCATGAACAGGACAAATTAATAAATCTATATGTGTGCATTTTTACTTGTAATTGATTCTAAAATTTACATTGTAAAATTTTTCTGGATCTATAGCTATGAACCTATTGATTTCACCATGCCAGAAGCCTCTGGGTCAAAAACACCTGCAGAGCATCAGAGACTCTATGGAAACTTCTCCTTCCCTGCAGTGCTTGGGAGACCTCCTCTAATGGACTGCTACTTGTGCACGTACTGTAATACCTTTTATTGTTTAGAAGTCATTTAAAATTTCTCAAGCAGAAAGCCAGATGGATGGTCATCTCATGGCTGAGACATTTAAGAATCTTTTTGCAGATGGTGGCAACTACTGAGGGGACTCAAGATTAATCAAAGGGCTGAGAATAAGTGATAGTGGAGTGCTCAATACTAATTGAGACATCTATGGTACCCCTCCAAGACTCAAGGGACAGTGGGGAAAAAGAGATGGAAAGCCTGTAAAGGCCAGAGGATGCGGAGTGCTGGGATCCAGGGATGACATGCAACTGCATTCCTGACCTTAGAGTGACTCTTGTAATATGCACCAAACCACACAATATTGGACCTGTCAGTGTTCTGTCATGTATGATGGGGAAGGGTATTGACTACCTCATGAGAAGTTATTGGCAATTAATGGTGACTAGGGGCCTAGGGAACATGCTCTACAGTAGTACAAACGCTGGTAGGACCTACATGTTCTGGTTAAAACAAAACAAAAAACAAAAGACAAAAAATGGCCTGTGCTCATGCATGCAGCCCTACCTAATGAAATGAAGGGATTCACACCTACCCACAGGAAATTAAATGCCATCAAAGTAGGAAATGGCGGGGAAGAACCAGGGTTTCTGTGGAGACTAGTGATGGGGACAGAGGTCAAGAGAGAATAATGGGAATGGGTTATGATCAAAATGTTAAATACATGTATAAAATTGTCAATAAAGTAAACAAATATGGTAAATAAATGTGTTAAAAGAATCAGAGTCCTGGGTACAAAGGATAGCCAATCCTCTTCCTACAAGTTTCCTATCTTGCTCTTGACAGGTAGACACCTGAACAGATATTTTATCAGGTGCACATTGAGTTCAGAGCCTTGTTTAAGTTTTAGGTTTGGAAATGTTTGTTTTGAGTATTTAGATAAGAGCCTAGCAGTGGTGCATAGCCTGGGCTTCACACAAGGTTGCCTGACATGGGGAATAAGAAGCATCTAGGTGACTTGTTATAATATGAATTGGTTCTCCCAATTTTATGTGTTGGAAGCTGCCTCATCAAATTCATGTTAGTGATATTATTTGGAAATCTGACTCAGGTAATTGGGTCAAGAAGGCTCTGTTCTCATGAATGTCCTAATCCACACTGGCATAAATAATTGCTGAGGAAATGCCTTTCTCCAGCTGGTCATTCTATCTCAGACCATGATGCTTTCCTCCATATTGAATGTAGCAAGAAATCTCTAAATAAATGCCAAACAGATGCTGGCTATGCTTTCAGACATCCTAGCCTCTGTTTTTTTTTTAAATAAATCACCCAATCTGTGGTTTGGCAACAGAAAGTGAACTTGACCCTCCCTTGTGACAGCTGGTGAGTGTATATGAAGGACGTTACAGCTGGAAACTCCTCCAACCTGGGTCTGAGCTCTGGAATTCTTTTCTAGAAAACCTCACTCCCCCAGCATTACATGTCTAATCTGCCCACAGGCCACTTTGAGTCTCACATCGGTCCATGTCTCCCTGTCTCCACAGTCTCCCTGGAAGTCTATTCTCATTCCCTTAAACATTTAAAAGTGTCTGACCTCTACTCCTACTGCCGTTCACCAGGTTTCTGCCCTTGAATTCAGTTGCATTTGGAAAATTGAAAATAAAACACAATTTCCTGCTCCTAACACTGACTGAATTCCTATTCTACTCCCTGTAAACCCCAATAAGAAACATGTTGTGCAACAAGGCAAACTAGCAACCTCCACACAATCACCCTTTCTTTGGGGTCCCTATGCCGCAGCCCTGCCAGTGTGCATTCAGAGCCAGAAGCACAGCAAGCTCTTGCTCATCTCAGGCCTGATAGCTCTGTCCCCTCCTGTTTGTCTTCTGGATCCCAGTGCAGGTATGACTTCCTGAGAAAGAACTACCCTTTGACATGAACCCAAACTAGGTCTCCCGCTCCTCTCTTACAGTGTTCTACTCTCTTCCCTCATAGTTGTTGTCACAATTCACAGTTGCATAATTACGTGTCTAATTCCATCAGATTTCATTCTCTCCTCTACTTGAAGATCCCTAAAGATAGATCTATAAAAATTATTTTTGCCTATGATGGTATACCCTTGTATTCTTAGAAATAGTGGGCAGTGAATATTGAATGAGTGAAATTGCTTGATCACCATCAATTCCTATATTCAAATTTATCACGACCTCATGTTTAATAGACTATTGAGGAGAAGCCAATGGACAGTTGTGAAAAGAAAAATTCTATGAACTGACCACAGTCATGTAAGATCAATGTCACTAGAGTTCAAAGAACCCATTGTAGTAAGGCAGAAGGAAGTGCAGAGGCTTGGGCTAGGTATGTGAATATGGGTATCATAGATATGGGGGTCCCCGAGGTAGAATCAATTACATTGGCTCAGACATTGGATTTTGAAGTTAAGGAAATGAAGTAATTAAAGGTCCATTACATTGACATGAGCAACTGAGAATGCTTTTGACAAGGACACTATGGGAATGAACACATTTAAAATGACTTCTTGACAGCAACACTGGCCAAGTACAGACCCTGGTCATCTTCAGTCATCATGCTGTCCTTTTCTGAGCCCTCTCCAAAAATCATCTCTAACCATACAAAAAACACTGGGCATTTCTACATGATTCTTCAAAAAGAAAAAATATTCCCAAAAGATGTCTTCTTCACATTATTTATACAAAAACACACTCTCTCCTCAAAGATATTAAAAGATAGATTATTGTTGATCCAAACATGACCAACCATGACCCAGGAACATGGATTCGGGTTGTGGCCAATGACATGTTCCATTGTGGGAACAGTTTTGTTAAGTTTTTATACAGAACAAAAGAAAGATATAAATCAGAACATTTTTTTCAAATAAATTGGTGAAAATATCAGGTAGACAGTCAATAGTTCTCAGCTTTGGGGTTGTAGACATCAGTGGATTGTTAATACATTTCTAAAGGTTGTACCTGTGATGGTCAAATTTTGTTGTCACCTTGACCTTTAAAGTAATCTTGGGTGGGTCTCTGAGGATGTTCACAGGAAGGCAGCCTCTCAGTAGGGGGCAGGATATACTGAAACTCAAAGGAGCTAGAAGTAAACATCCCTTCCTGTGGGCAGTGCAGGAAGGAAATTCCAGAGACTCAGGAAGCCATGAAGTCTGGGATAAGGCTGCAAGACCCACCCTAAGGCTATATAAAGGGGAAGAAATTCTCTCCTTGCCTCACCCTCCTGCCTGTTTGCTGTTCTGTGTGTGGTACTGGTGATGGGTTTTTCTCTTTGCATGGACCTTTGAAAGGGGGGCCAGGCTCTTTTGCTGTTACAGAACTTCCCCTCAATCTGTAGTTTCAATAAATACTTTCCTCCCCCAAACTGTGCCTGGTTTGGAGATTCATCCCAGCAGCGTGTGGCTGACTACACAGTACCTAATAGATGAAAGCTTAAATTCAGACACAAGTGGCATGGATGAAGATTCAGAAGACTAGAGATAGCCCAAGGTCATTTGGCTCTGGACCTATAATATCTCAATGCTTCAAAATCAAGAAGTTCTATTCAGTCCATAAGCCTAGTAGAATTTGGGACACAGTATGGCATATGTCATTTCACATCAAGATCCTGTTTCCTTCTATATATTTAGTTCTCAGATTAAAAATCTTCTCTACAAAGAGCTTTCAGGGACTACTCGGTCCAAAATATCTAAAGCTTCTTGTTACCCTTGAGTTCCTTGATATTTTACATGACATTTCTCACTATCAGATGTGTCCTTAGTTATTGCCTATGTTTCTTTCCTTCAAGAATATCTCCATGAGAGCAGAAAGAGTGTGATTATAATGCTGGGTGGCCAGTAACGACTGTTGACTATGAGACTAAACATATGACTTGCACATACCTGAGTAGGTGGTCGACCTTCTTAGGAAGCAGGGAGGTAACTGTCCACATGAGGAGACTGCAGAAGCCAGTGTACATTTTGACAGATGCAAGAGCAATGAACCAGAGCATCTCTGATTTATCTTGCAGCAGATGTTCTTTCTGTTCTCTGACCTCTGTCCTGGGGACAGCAATTTAGAAAATGAAGGGGTGGCAGCCCATGATTATAACACATGCACTTATTTAATTGAAATGATCTCATTTTGTAATCGAGACTGCAAAGCATGAGAGAGCCCTGAGTGGCAGTCTTTGGTGGGCTCTTTACCTGGATTCTATGGGCAATTCTCATTTATTTCTTGACGTTGCCCTTTTTCCTATTTCCTCCAGTGCCTTCAAGATGGCTTGCTGTCTTCGCCAGCACATAAACTCCGTTATTCTTCACAAACAAGGGATTCCATTAGATTTTCTTCCAAAGGTCTTGTCAGGTTTTCATTGCAATTTTGATAAAGGCCAGTTACAGAGACAGCATCAGTCCCTGCCTAGGATCTATCTAAATTCTTCAATTTAAGTTGACCGTGAACTTGACACATCCATGCTGTACACTCTGTTCTTTCTCCTCCACCTACATATGTAGACAATGGATTGGCAAAATTAAAGTTCTTGCTATCCACCCCTTCCAGAGTTTTCCTTTTCTAAGTCATGTGTTCCCTTCCACCTTCTATTGTTTCCTGCCTCTCCCCACAAGGCAGCCTGTCTTATCAGTTCATTTAGAAAAAAATAAGAATTGGTGAATTTCTGCAGTGATGGGGAATTTCAATCATAGGTGCAGATGTTTTGGTGATAATGTTGGCTTTCAGTGTATTCAAAGCAGTTCAAGCACATAGTTTTGAGGTCAAGGAGCTCTTAGACCCTCAGTAACAGAGACAGCAGATGTTCTGCCTCTCTAACTTCTATTCCCAGCTAAAGGGGTGACTACTATCAAACCTTTGAGCTGCTTCTTCCTGTGGTAACTACCCACGTATTTCTATGAAGCATTGATGTGCTCCTATTTCTTGATTTATTGCATTTGGGATAAAATCTCATGGCTTCTGTTTAATGCAAATTCAGCTTTTTTATGACCACCCTTTATACAGACATGCATGTGCATACACCACACACAAACACACACACACACACACACACACACACACACACACACACACACACACGTCCTCCTCCTTCTTTCCCCCCAAATAGTTATGATTTCTTTGCAGAATAATGTTCTTGATCTTTGTAGATTTTTTCCCCTGGAATTAATAATTTGTCTCTTTGTATTCATTTACATTTCCAAGAACTCCTAACTGATGCATCCTCTCCCTCCCTAACAGAAGGATAAGTCTCCTCTTAACATATTGAATTATTCTTTCCCTGCAGACATCATTAGGAGACTTCTGTCTTCCTCCTCTAATGAGCAGGGCCTGTGAACTGCTGTTCTCATGGGAATTTGATTCATAACCATCTTGGGAATTTGCTTATTCACATGTTTTTTTTCTTTCTGGGTTAAACATTTCTTTCCTGGAATCAATCACTTCTGCTTTTTCCCTTTAATTTTTCGTTCATTGGAGTTTATCTTCTAGCAAAAAGATTTCATGGGAGGTGTCTCAGTCAGCCCATACATCGCTGAGATGAATCTTCAAACCAGGCACAATTTGGGGGAGGAAGGTATTTATTGAAACTACAGATTGAGGGGAAGTTCTATAGCAGCGAAAGAGGCTGGCCCTCTTTCACAGGTCCAAGCAGAGAGAGAACCCCATCACCTACACCACACACACAATAGCAAACAGGCAGGAGGGTCGGGGGAATGCCAAGGAGAGAATTTCTTCCCCTTTATATAGCCTTAGTCCCAAAACCCTATCCCATACTTAATGGCTTCCTGAGTCTCTGGAATTTCCTTCCTGCACTGCCCACACAGGAAAGGATGTTTACTTCTAGCTTCTTTGAGCTTCTTTACATCCTGCCCCCTACTGAGAGGCTGCCTTCCTATAAACATCCTCAGAGACCCACCCAAGATAATTAAAAAGATCCAAGTTGACAACAAAACCTAACCATCACAGGAAGTAAAACTTTTTGAGATATGGTTTATTTAATGGTGTTATTCTACTATTTCATATTATCAATATTTTGAGTACAAAGTGGATAACAGATAAAAAAATAACTTTTCCACCCCAACTTGTGAAGGAAATGCTCTTCTTCTGCTAGCTTCTTCCACTGTTGCCAAAACAAAACAAAGCTCTTTTGACATTTACCTCTTCTTGGGTAGCAAACTATCTCAGCTCCCAGTGCTTAAAACAACCATTGAGTATTTCCAACAATGCTTTCTGCTTTGGGTGGGTTGACAAGCGCTTTCTCTGGATGCACAGGAGCATCTTGTGTGGAGGTGTCCAGCTGAGACACAGGTCCACTAACACAGCGGGGGCAGCTGAGCATTTCCTCCTGAGGGTCTTCAACATTTAAAGGGCTCATTTGGACCAGGCTCATGGCTAGCAGAATTCCAGAAGGGCAAGATTCCAAGCAAAACAGCAGCAATATTAGTCACTCGCTGGCATTATAATTGCTAATGCTTATTGGCTCAGGACAAGGTCCATGGCAAGGGCCAGAGTCAGTTTGAGAGAAGGCGCATTAGTTAATTTTCTTGTTGCTATAATCAAACACCTACACCTGACACGAACATCTTAACTGAGGAAGGGTTTATTTTGGCTTGCAGTTTAAGCTCAGGCAATCCATCATCACAGGAAAAGCATGGTGGCAAGAACAGGAAGTAGTTATATTGTAGCCACAGTCAGGAAGTGGAGTGAACTGAAATCGGGCCAGGCTATAAAGCCTTCAGGCTTTCCTGTAGTGAAACACATCTTATAATGAGGTCTTTCTTCTTAAAGGTTTCGACACCATCCCAAATAGCACCACCAGCTGGGAACCAACTTTTCAAACACATTTTACCACTTCCTGTGAGTTGAGTTGGAATATCATATTATCATTATCGACCTCAGGCCAGATGTAGATTAGGCTGTGGAGGTGCTTGCTTATGTGCTCGACACAGAGAGGCCTGAATTTAAGAAACAAACAAACAAATTAAAAAACCAAGGTGCTGGAGAGATGGCTTAGTAGATAAAGTTCTTGCCACACAAGGGTCACTACCTGAGTTCAGGTCCCCAAACTTCATGTGAAACCAGATACTGTAGCAGACAACACCAGTATGTCTATGGAGAGAAGGTAGCTGAGGCAGGAAAGTCTACCAGAAGCTTGCAAACCAGCTAGCCTGGGAAACGAAGTAATGAACACTGACAGTGAGAGACCCTGCCTCACACAAAGTAGAAGGCAAGGAGTGACTCCCCAAAGTCCTCTGACAGCATGCACTCTGTAACACACACACACACACACACACACACACACACACACATTCTCTGCGCATTCTGCGTCTCTGCACATGAGGGGAGATGGAGCTAGGATCACATCAGTGGACAGCTGACAAGAGGAGGTTACAAGAAGCACACAGATGCCACTGAACCATAGCAATTCTGAATCCAGCTGATGTGTTAGAAGGTTCTAGAGTGTGCTCACAGAAAATCTCCTTGATTAGGCCCAGTTCTGTCCCTCAGAATTAGGGGTCCTCTAATCTATGGATTCCCATGTGAGTTTTCCTTCTGAGACCTCTTTTCTTTTCCATGAGAAATCTACCATGTTTTCATCAGAGCATCTTTCTCAGCCTCTTGCTGGTCTGTCTTCTGCCCTCCCCTTCTTCCTTCCTCCTCCTCTTCTGAACCCCAACATTTTCCCAAGCTTTCATTTTCTAATAAATTTGATCCTAAGCTGAACCAATAGGAGTAACATTAAAGCAGCCTTATTACTCACCCACCACGACTCAGGGAACTGAGCGGAAGAGGGGGCGGAAAGATTGTGAGAGCCGTGGTGGGGGAGACTGTCCGGAGGCATGGCACCCATCAGTAACAACACACTTGGGCCAGGAAGACCGGGATGAGTACTAAGATATACAGGATCCCTTGCCACAAGGACTAATACAGA